>OY855903.1:39057750-39270250 GCA_963693305.1 Meandrina meandrites
GTTTAAGCTCTTCTTGGCTGGGACGTCATCATGAAAGCAGTATGCTTCCACCTTTTGAAGAACAATACCCTGTTGTTGACACCATTAAATGTGCATCAGAGATTAGAAGCAGCTTACTAATTAGCATTTTATTGCATTTAAGGCAATGCCTTTACATCCAACAATACAACCTGGCCACTGGAAAGGTTAAAACAAAAAAAGAGCAGGATCAGTTGAATGAGGAGGCTGCTAAGGCGGTGGTGTCAGGGCTTGAACATCAGGATGAAACAGTGGCCACGGTAAGGCTGAGAAAAGTAAAAAACTCAAGTGGTGTAGATGTACACAGCTATCACGGTGAATAATGACTGCAAACTTGACTACCTCTTGTTATTAAGTTAGCCCCACCCTCACCCTCATCCTCATCCTCAACCTCACCCCAGTTTAAACAGCATACATCACGTATAATAAACAAGCAAGGTTCACTGGATGGGATCCTGCTTGAAAGTGAGTAGTATGGTGTTTAAAAACTGTGACAAACTGCAGCTGTTCCGTGCCCTATGTTGCCGCAGATTGTGCGTGACTTTTATTTCCTGACTCTGAACTCTCTGTCATTGTGGCGATCTGGGACGAGTTAGAGCCCGGATGACCACGCTAGTGCTTGAGCTCGGTTAACACTTTTCACACTAGATTCATGTCAAAGTTTTTACGGTATTATTGACGGTTTCACGGTTTACGGATATTGTCACGGCTTTACGGATATTATCACAGTAAAAGGACTGACTAAGGACACAGATGTAAGTTTTCTTTTGTTTGTAATGATTCATTTATTTCCTGTGATTTCTGTTTTGTTAGTTTGGCGCTCGGCCAGCATTGTAATTCTAGTTTTTTCTTTTGTCGTTCTAGTTTTCGTTACCACACGCTTATCTCGTCAGAGTCATCTAAAAGTACCTTATTATCATGTATGTGTGCAAATGAACGGTTATCTCAAGAACGGTGTGCGTAACGACTCTGTAATAAATTGCTTGTTCTACGTATTGGTTTGTTGCAAGGAGTCCTGCGACTACACCCTAGCTTCTCTGGTTTCTCTTGTTCCAGATAACTCTCACTGGAAGCATCTAAACAACTGGGCAGCATGTTGGACCTGTGAAAATCATTTAAGTAAGCATTTTATCTTTAAAATGTATGGTTAAGCCGTTTATTTATAGCTATGATTGTGTATTTTGCAACAGAATCTTTCAAAATCTTTTGTATAGGAGTGTTCGTGAACGCTTTCAAGGCAATGCAAACTGATGTGTGGGACAAGTGCCTACAGACAACAAATCCAGTTGAGATGACAAACAGCTCGCCAGGTCTAGATAGTGGAGGTCAAAAACCTCTAAAAGCAGTACTGGAAAACCTTTATGGTGAGGGCTGGCTACAAGCCGCAAAGCAACTAGGGGTGGGAATAAAGGTCACCGTTACTTACATGGCCAGCCAAAGGGCAAAAACAAAAAAAGGAACTGTAAACAACCACAGAGTTAATATTTTCCCTTCAATTTGAGAAATTTGGAATGTACCTTACTGAACAAAAAAAATTGAATATATAATTTACTGCCAAAAATGAATTTTAAGTGGCATGACACTTTTTGTTTTTCTTTTAACGTCCTCCAGCCACCAGCAAGGTACAGGGAAGGACAGGTACACCTGACAAAGGGGAAAGTAGCACACAGCTGCCCTGAAAGAAGAAATGTGGTAAGGTTCCTTAAGTACAACAACATGAAATGTAGTAGATATTTTGTTGTACATGTAATTTTGAACATGGAAAAAAAAAATACCAATCTAAAAAGCACCTTTTTAGCCTTTTATCAGTCGAAATGCAATAACAATCAAGTTGATGCTACATTTGCATTCTTATAAAATGCAATGCCAATTTTTACAGGTGCTAAATTAGAGAACAACAATATCTCACTAAGTTACAACTCCATTGCATTCCATGATTTTGAATACTGCGTTTTTGTATTCATCCTGACCAAACAGAAAAAAAGAAAAAGTGAAATAAATTAATGGTTGAAACATCTCTTATTTGTCATTTCAGTATGTAGCATTGCTCTACAATCTAGCCATGATGCTTGCAAATATTCTGTAAGAAAATTTACAAAATTTACAGTGATCCTACGTTGAAAACATTTCTCACAACATAAATCTAATTGCTGCCATGTATTCTCCTTACAGGTCCACAGAGGTTGGTTGACCAACATGTACATTTTGAATTAGAAGATGAGAAAGATGGATACCTGGATTGGTTTCTCAGAAGCAGCTTGTGTTACGTGCCTGGAAAGTGAACATGACGAAAGCCACAACATCTGGCTGCCAAAGGAAGACATTCCTAGTGATGACATTATTTTGTTGTAGAGACTAATGCCAAAATAAGGGGACAATATGGGAACAATAGGAAATAAAAATGGGAACATGAAAATAGAACATTTATGTTTAGGGAACACTAAAGGCAGACCACCCTATGCGTTCGCATATATTTTTTGACAAACAAGACAAACTATAGAAATTAAAAGAAATTTATGACAGCGAAATTCCAACGTGTTCTCAGGGATTTAAACAAAAAGGGCCATTTAGATCAAGAGGTATGTGACGCTTTATATCCAAGTGGGTCACAACCTGCTAGGATATACAGCCTACCCAAGATGCACAAACCGTGGGCAGCCAACTCTACACCTCCTTTTCGTCCGATTGTCTCTTCCATTGGGACATACAATTACAACCTCACCAAATTTTTGAGTAATCTTCTCCAGCATTCCCTCTAAATATGTTGCTTCAGACACATTCACTTTTGTTCGTGAAATTAACGGCTTGTCCATGGAGGGGAAGTTTATTGTTTCGTTTGATGCGGAAAGTTTGTTTACCAACATTTCTTTGAGTGAATGTATAGACCCGGCGGTCGACTACATTACCAAAGGCAACCCTGGCATCAAACTAAGCACCTCTGACCTGAAAAGACTTTCATATTTGCCACTGCTGAAACCCATTTCATTTTCAAGGGCACATATTACGATCAGGTTGATAGTGTAACCATGGGTCCCCCCTCTAGCCCCCGTTTCTGCTAATCTTTTCATGGGTCACCACAAGAAGATCTGGTTGGAACGGTATAGGGATTAAACAGTGTGTGGTAAAGTGTTCTGTTCATTTGAAATAAAGCTTATAGTCAAACAGCCAACACTGTCACTTACCCAAAGAGAAAGTAATGTATTTTCAATTTGAAATTTTTTGTGCTTCACCTAAAATATAATAGGTGCCTTGCACTAAGATGTCATGTGATCTTTTCTGCCATGTTGGAGGGTGATCAAATCAGTTGCTATGGAAAACATGGCTGCTGCGTTCGATCATGAAAGGTCAGTTACGTGACTATTTATGCTAATAGCTTCCTTGTTTCAATACCATCAGCCTTTTTGGCTTTTCAAAAATGGATAACTTCTAAAGAGTTACTGTTATCGTGCAATAATAATTTACAAGCTTATTTAAGCTTACTTTTGAGCTCTTTACAGTTACTTAAAGAAATATGGCAAATATGTTTCATAAGGTAGTTGACCCTAATGTTGGACAGAACCTAATCTCAGACATTTTTTTCCCATTCCTGAATAAAGACAGAGGGCTTATATATTTGTTATATTTGTTATTATACATTTAGTTATCTTGCTTGTAAACTATGGAACTCTCTACCTGATACTCATAGAAAAGTCAATTTATGTAATTGTATATAAACTGATCTTATATATTATATATTGTCATTATGTTAGGTAATTTCGATTAATTTGTGTACCACTTTATTTATCTGCTTAGTATTTTTGTTTTTATAATTTTCTTTGTTTACATTTTATTCTATTAGAAGGTTTCAGCTATTGTTTTTTTTCCATTTGTGGTTTACACAACCTTGAAATCAGTGATAATTTATTTTTTATTCATATTAACTCAGAGGTGTTTTAATAGCCTCTATTCAGTATATATCCAAGTTGGAGTTAACCAAGTAAAAATTACTGAAAAGTGGTATCAAAACCGAGGGAAATGGAATATAGTTCGAGCTAGTGGGGGTGTTCGAGTTATCTAAATTCGAGTTACCGGGGTTATACTGTAATAATTTTGCTTACAAAAGTGACAAATGTGTATTATGTCCTTCCTTTACACCTTAAAGATTCTTCCCTGAGTTCATGCCAGTTTCATTAATAGTTTTTTCTGCCTTGAACACTACCTAAATGTTTTTTATAGATACAACGTATCCTCGCCTCATTGAGGAGCTCTCAGCTCATGTACTTCCCCTTATGTGGGATGATGTCAGCAATTTTGCCCAATTGGAGGGAATTGCTTTGATCATAGTTAGTAGAGGGGACTGGTTATGAAACCCGGCAAACTTCAAAGAAATATCTCTTTGTTATGGTTTTTGCATCGTCACGTGACATTGACCCTGCACAAGCAAAATTTCAAGATGGCGTCCCGAGTGAGTTCTATTCGAAGCATGGTTGAATCCACTGTGAAAGTTGGCTTGTTCTGATTGAAAATGAGTCAAAAACCATAAGTTTTACAAGATAAAAAGAAGAGAAATCGACATAATTTGGAAGCTATTCACACCAGCACTTAGAAGCACACATAGGAAATGGAAGAAAGGCTGGCTGAACAAAATAGCCGAGTCGAGAGTGATAGGGTACTGTTTATCTGTGTAAATTATTTTGAAGCCAAAGACACAGAAATATGTATAAGGTTTGTTTGACCATTGCATAGTACTAAGTAGAAGGGAAGGTGTTTATACCCACCACCGCATGCATACAAATTTCGAATTCACTGTAAAGAGAAAGTTTCTTTCTCGAATATCTTTCTTTCCTTATAATTTTATTTTATTACTGTCCAACGCATTTGTAAATGGTTGTTTTTTAATAGTCTCTCGTTGTATAATTTTGTTTTGTTCTTATTAACAAGAATAAAAGTGTTTCTGTTGTGAGTCAGAGGCTGACCCATTGCAATATCTTCACACATATGCATAGGTAATGAAACAGTAAACATTCATGTCACAGTAACAGTTGTTCTTTTCTTTATGTAGGGATTTCTTTTTCATTTCCATATAGCAGTAAACTCTCTCTTATAATAGGGTAAGGGATAGTTAACAATTATTCGCCAAAGGCGAAGTGATTATTGTTGAATAATTAATCACTGGGCCTGAGGCAAATAATCGTTTTTAATGAGTATAATTTTCAGAGTTGAATATGAAGAACTGCAAAATTAGTAAGAGCTAGTATAAAACACAAAAATAACAGACACAAGTGCTTGCTTGCAATGCTATATTCACTGCCTAGCGTGGTGAATATAATCCCGTTGCTAACAATTAATCCCTCCAAACTAGAGAGGAAAAAGCTATCCAAGGAGAAAGCAATGAGGTAAGTAACATTCACACTGTTTAATTTATTGGTAGTAAGTTAAGATTACCACTACATGTTTCAAATTTTGGAATGGTGCAAGGTAATATAAATGTACTTTTTAAAAACATTTTTCACTTAAAAGGCACTTTAAAGCTCTAAATAATGTTGGAAGACACAGATGATTTGCAACACACTATCTCTGATGAAGACTAGACCTACTTTTGAAGGTTTTCTGCTGTAAATTTGACAGAACAAAATAATTAAAAAGTAATTGAAGGGCCGCGGGCAAGTACAACACTTTGGAATTATGGCTAGTCGAATACTGTCAAAACCGTAACAGTTATGTATTAAGTGGTAGTTTATTCTTTTATGATTTATTGTCTGTAATAATTTTGTACTCAGAATATTCTCAAGGATTCTGGTCATTCCTTTTCAACAAATGACTCTTGACCAGAGTTTGGTTGAGCGAATGCGGGTAAAGGAAGATTTAGAGGCAAAGATGGTGGAATCCATTAAAAGCAGCCCAGTCATACTTCTACTGTATGACATCTACAGTAACATCCTTGGAGACCAAATGGCAACAGAAGTAGAGTCCATCATACCTGCGGGACTTGATACCCGCACTCAAGATAATTACTTTCTCTTGCTTTTCACAGTTTCCAAGGTAGCTACAATCATGGACAAAAACTGTTGAGACACTTGGAAATTAACATCTTTTTTTTTTCCTAGGTGTTATTTCCCCTCTCTCACATCGTGAAACGTGGCCTCCCCTTCCCCCTTTTTCAACGTTGAAAACAACATCAACAAAACGTTTGGCAACATTGTTTGGGGGGGAGGGGGCTGACTACAGATGGAAAAGGTGTTTTCATTCCATGTCAAAATGCCATTGGTTGTTCAAAAGCGTTAATTTGGCGGAAATGTCTCAACATTTTTGTCCATGATTGTAGGTTTCTTATTGAGTGATAATAGTTTATAGTGAAACCTGTATTTAGTGGACTGGACCCTAATTCTTCCCTTAATTACTTTAAAACAAACCTGTGCTTGGCAGATACCTTCAATAAGCAGATGTTAATCGTGTTATTTCGTTATGAGAAACCATTATGACATCACACCATACTTTCTTGGGTTACAATTTTAATATTAATTGAACTAGTCAGCTGGAACTGCCAGTTGCAAAATAAATTACAATATAGCAGGTCAAACATTCACATGAATACATGTAAAGGTGGAGACAGAAAAACTATGTTAACAATTAATGTTTATATTGTTTGTTTGTTTGTTTGTTTGTTAAGATTCAATGACACTGAATGATTTGTTTCAATCTGTTATTTTGCATTATTAGCTGCTGAGCATTCTTGGGTTAAAAGAGGACCATTTTCCGAAATTCGGTCCCTGGCTTACCAATGTCGTTTTCCCAGTGTACAAAAAACTGATGATGGAAGAAAATGATCTTTCATCCCGTGAAGAATCGGCAGGCGAGGAGCCTATGTACCATCTGATAGTGCAGATGTTAGAGAGGGGTGTAAAGGAACCGGAAAAGGTGAGCATCTCTTTGTTCTTGTAAAGATTTGTAAAGACAGCGAGCATTTAGAACTGATTTTATTGTAAGATCGTGAACCCGAATGTCACGCAACGGGGAAGCCCATTGCATAACAATAATTACAAAGATCACATGATCATCACGAGGCATCTCGACACACCCTTCCTCTTATGCAAAAAGAACAAAACAGGTCACTAAATATTTGACGTTCTCTAAATGTCCAATGCTCAATGTTATGGTTGCTAATTTATAAAATGTTCAAAATTCAATATCAAAACAGGTCATCAATCTCAATGTATCTCAAACAAGTCATCAATCGCAATGTTCAATCTCAATCAAATCATCACATAATCATTCATCCATGCTGGGCGTTGACAGCTCTGGCTGGATCTGCGGGGACTGGTAATCGTTGAAGAGCCCTGTACGGCTGCTTGTACAGGCTCACTTGAAGGGGATGCTTCCTGGCTGGGACCAATGGGTGTGGTCTGGTTCTGTTCCCTTGGGGCTGTGTGGTCAGTGTCATCGGAAGGCTGAGCCTTATGGTCGTCTGTGCTCTGGGGTTCATCTGACGCGATCAGTTGACGGCGGTTTCGTCTGTAAACAGAGTCCCCAATTTGCACTTTGTAGCTTCGCGGACCAGCCTCACCAACACAGGTGCCCGCCGTCCATGTGGTGTTCCCTGGCACTCGCATACGCACGGATTGTCCAGGTACAATTGGCTGAAGTGGCCTCGTGTGTCTGTTGTAGAAGTGCTGTTGGCGCCGCTTCATGCCCATTATGGCTCTCGTTTCTTCTTCTGTTGAGTGCCGCGGCTGAAGCAATGTACCAGACACCGGCAACAAGGTCTTACAACGCCGACCGAAGAGGCGTTGTGCTGGGCTTGTTCCAACACCTTCTGTTGGTGTATTCCGCCAATCAAGTAGGGCAAGGTACTCAGACTGGCCTGATGCTTTGTATTTTTTGAAGAGGCGCTTGACCGTCTGGACAGCATTCTCCGCTTTCCCATTAGATTGGGGGTAGCGAGGCGACGACGTGTGGTGCTCAAAAGACCAGGTTTCTGCAAATACTGCGAACTCAGCTGATGCAAATTGGGTACCATTGTCCGTAACAAGGACATCAGGGACGCCATATCGTGCGAACACTTCTTTCATCTCTTTGATAACACTTCTCGATGTCACACTGTTAATGCGGGCGACTTCAATGAAGTTGCTGTAGTAATCTGTAATGACTAGCAATGTGCGGCCATCCAATTCACAGAGATCTGCAGCCACCTTTGACCATGGTCGTGCCACCATTTCATGTGGCTGTAGTGGTTCTTTGCCAGGAGCACTTCAATGCGCGAGACAGACATCACACTTGGATACGTACTCCTTTAATTCAGTAGCCATACGAGGCCAGTAAAGGGTGTCTCGAGCTCTCCGAATGCAGCCTTCGACACCAATGTGAGAGGCGTGTGTAACAGCCATGAGTTCCTTACGTAAGGTCACTGGAACTACCAATTGCTGCCCTTTGAAAACGAGATCCCCCTGAACCGTCAACTCGTCATGGAAGTCGAAGTATGGGTACAGACATTCAGGGATCTCCTTCCGGCTATCAGGCCAACCATTCTGAATGGTGTGCCGTAGTTGTTGTAACACTGGATCATCAGCAGAAGCATGTTTGATTTGCTGCCAGCGTGCTTTGCCCACAGGGAGGGAGATTCTGTGGTCGATGTCTTCTAGCTTTTGAGAGAAGTGGCATGAATTAACTTCAGGAAGGTATGCTCTACTAAGGGTGTCCACTAAGAACATCTCTTTTCCTTTCTTGTAGTTGATCCTCAGGTTGTACTTCTGTGTTTTCATCAGCATGCGTTGCAGACGTTTCGGTGCTGAATGGAGAGGCTTGAGTGCAATGTTTTCCAACGGCTTGTGGTCAGTTTCAATAGTAACCATGTCACAGCCAAAGATGTATGCCTCAAACTTGTCACAGGCGAACACGATTGCTAACATCTCTTTCTCGATTTGCGGTGGCTTGGTTATATCTGAGAGATGCGGCAAGAACTTGCTTAGGTATTGTGCTAGACCTAACAGTCTCTGTACTCCCGCTTTGTCTGTGGGCGCAGGCATCTCAATTATGGCTCTGACTTTGGCTGGGTCTACGCATAAGCCTTGATGTGTGGCTATGTGCCCAATAAATGGCACCTCCTTCTGCCGAAGAGCGAACTTGTCTGTGTTAAGGACAACCCCCTGGGCTTCACAACGCTGTAGGAACGTCATGAGGTTCTTGTCATGGTCGTGAACGGCTTCCAGATGCGTGTGTCCAAATCTGACAACCACAAAGTCATCTGCGATGACCTCCACACCATGCAGGCCCTCGATAAGTTCGTGCATCCGTCTTTGGAATACTTCTGGGGCCGAGCTGATTCCGAAAGGCATTCTTTTCCAACGGAAACGCCCAAATGGTGTTTGAAATGTTGTGAGGAACGATGATTTCTCATCCAACACAACGTGCCAAAAGCCACTTCGAACATCTAATTTTGTGAAGACTTTGGCCCCATAAAGGCGCGTCGCAACATCCTCAATGGTGGGGAGAGGGTAATGTTCACGAAGGATTGCCCGATTCAAGTCCTTCGGATCCAGGCAAATTCGTAACTTGCCATTTGCCTTGGGGACTACGACCATTGAACTAACCCACGCTGTTGGGATGGTCACGGCTTTGATAATATCTTGCTGGTGAAGGTCATCTAAAGTTTCCTTGAGTTTGTCTCTCAATGCAACTGGAACCCTGCGGGGTGCGTTCTGTACTGGGTCTACCTCAGTATCGATTCTGATGCGATATTCACCTTCCATTTTGCCAACGTTGGCTCTAAAGACTTTTGGATACCTTCGAAGTAAGTCATCTTTGGAGAGAGGAGAGTGGCGTGATGTCTCGCCACTTGTGCCGTCCAAAGTGTAAACAGGAAAACTTCCAGTGCTCGGTTTGTGTAGTTCATCATTGTCAATGTACTTTATGATTTTCATTCCAATACATGCTTTTCTTCCCAGGAGCGGCCGTATTTCGGTACTGTCCACTAGTTTACAGTTGAGAAGACACTGGTAGTCACCACGAGAGACATGAATTTGAACTTCACCTACTACTGGAATTTTTGAGCCCCCATACGCTACGATCGCTGTCTGATATTGCTTCACATGCTCGAGGCCGACGTCTTTGGTCGCTTTCTTGTAAAGGTGTATGGGGATGACATTGCATTGAGCGCCTGTGTCTGGTTGGAAACGTAGAAAATTCCCAGATTTCAGCTTGAGGGTGACCAGCTGAGAATCATCGAGCTGTACTGCAGCGATATCAGAGATGCTATAGATTTCGTCACACTCGGTATCTTCCGTTTCCTCATGGTCCACAGCTCTTACTGTTTGGCTGTTTTTGTTTCTATCGGCCCACGCTCCTCTGCTCCTGCACATGGCTGCAAAATGGTTGTATTTTCCACACTTGGAGCACGTTCTTCTATATGCTGGACAGCTCTCTCTCTTCTTTGCATCGTGCGTTTTTCCACAGTTCCCACATTCCTTTGTGGCAGCATTCTTTCCTTCGTGTGTAGGCTGAAACTTGAAACCATATCTTTCGCTGCTAGCACGAGGTTCTCTCTTGCTCGGTTGATTTACGGCGATCACTTGTTTTGTTTCGGAGCTTTCTTCCACAATTTTCATTTGCTCGGCTGTGCTCTCCGATGTGCGACAAATCTCGTCTGTTTTCTTCAGCGTTAGACTTGTTTCACGTAAGAGTTGTCTTCTGACCTTTGCATCTCGTATTCCAAATACAAGACGATCTCAAAGAATTTCTTCTGGCGTAATTGTATTGAAACTACAACCCTCAGCTAGCTTGCGTAGCGCCATTCTGTATTGGTCGTAGGATTCTCCAGGCTCTTGAACCCTGCGGTTGAATCTTAACGCTCAAAGGGTACATTTTGTTGCGGCTTGCAGTACGTGGCGAACTTCGTCAAGACTGGCTCGATTTTCTCGTTGTCACCCTCGCTTTCCCAATCTGTGAACGTGGAATAAACTGTCAGTAGGGTTGCCACTTGTATGTTCTCGTCCTTTTCACTTAACTCTGTAGCCAAAGCATAACTTCTCCACGCTAGTTCAAATTTTTTCCATTTCTCGGCCGCGTTCGCATCATGTATCTCTAGCGGCGCAGGCGGCAGTAAATGCGATGTCGCCATTCTTCTTTCTTTTCAATCTGTGTTGATCAACGTTCCACTAAGGTATCTGCGAGAGTTCTATCGTGACGCTGCCACCATGTAAAGATTTGTAAAGACAGCGAGCATTTAGAACTGATTTTATTGTAAGATCGTGAACCCGAATGTCACGCAACGGGGAAGCCCATTGCATAACAATAATTACAAAGATCACATGATCATCACGAGGCATCTCGACACAGTTCTCTGAATAGGTGTGTTATATTGCTGATTTTAATAATGCAACCATCGGAAATTCAAGTTCTAACAAGTATGGACATATTACAAAAATTCAGATTTAGGGTCCAAAACATTTTTAAACATTATTAAAATACCGTAATTATTTAGCTATAAGCCAACCTTGGCTATAAGCCGAGACCCTAAACTTAAGAGATATGATGACATTTGAGTGCTTTCGAAAAAAAAAATGAAAAAATCTCGGCTATAAGCCAAGACCTAAGTTTCTAGCATTCTAAGAAAAGTTTTTGCCGAATTTTCCATGCACGAAAGTGCTCCTCTTAGGAAACATGTTGAAAGTTATTGTGTTTAATCAATAAACATACATCACACCCTTTAGAAACAATGAAAAGCGTTTTATTTATTGTCAACAATTAGCCAACCAGCGCGTGCGTGAATATTAATGTGATCCTAACGGACTCTACAAAGTGAAAAAAGTTTTCAGTGAATGCCAGTAGATGTATAGTCACAAACAATCGCTTACCGTAAATCGCTTATAGTCAACAGTCAATCGATCGCATTACGTTCATCATGCCAAAAGCTCGTCGTTCATCCTACAATATGTCTTTTAAGCTTAAAGTTGTTGCCGAAGCAGAAGCTGTTGAAAACAACTCGGAGATCGCTCGAGAGTATGGACTAAGTGAGTCCATGGTCCATCGCTGGCACAAGGATCAAGCCAAACTATTCAACGGAGAGTTGAAAATGTCGGCGAAGCGTACAACAATGGGTCGCTTCACTCCGAAATATCCTGAGCTTGACCAGGAGATCTTGCAGTGGTTTACCGAACAAAGAGAACAAGGTGAGTAATTGTTTGATCTAAATAATGTTTGATCTACTTTTGTGTTGAAATTGTTTTTACAAACCGGATAATTCGCGACACAAGTCGACAAGCGCACATGAGTTTGTTTTCAGTGCTTGGGAACGGACACTTCCTATTGGTCAGTTTGAGATGTTGTGATAACAAATTAACAATGCCTGTCAAAACTAAGTGAACCTTTTTGCCTTAGTTAAGTTGTTTGAATGTAATTCTCACATGTATTTTCATTTGTTTTAAAAGGTTTTGCCGTTAGCGGATTGATGCTTCGCCAAAAAGCAAAAGAACTGTCTGTTGATGCTGCATTCAAGGCTTCACTTGGCTGGTACCAAAACTGGAAACGACGCCACTCTGTCAGCTTCCGCGCAAAAACAACACTCGCCCAGCGATTGCCAGATGACATGGAAGAAAAAGTTGTGCAGTTCCACCGCTTTGTCATAGCAGCCAGGCAACGAGTTGGTTCCCCTTGTCTCGCATTATCAACATGGATGAGACGCCGATGCGCTTCGAACTTCACTCATCGCGTTCCCTTGAGTTCACTGGCAGTCGAACTGTTCCTGTTAACACCTGCGGAGCAGAAAAACGCAGCTTCACCGTCGCGCTTGCTGTCGCTGCAGATGGAACCAAACTTCCACCGAAGGTGATTTTCAAAGGTGTCCGGCCTTGTAGTGCCGAATTCTCTGCGCGTTTCCTTCCACAAAAAGGGATGGTTGGACGAGCCAGGCGTGAAGGAGTGGATTCGCCAGTGTTTGCCGAGAACCCGTAATCACGAACAGTCACTGTTAGTGTGGGACTCGTTCCGAGCTCACTTGACAGATAAGGTAAAAGCAGCCCTAAAACAGCAGAAAATCGATGTTGCAGTCATCCCTGGTGGCCTGACCCCTGTCTTGCAACCGTTCAAAGACAGCATCCGAAAGAAGTACTTGGCGTGGATGATTAGCGGGCCATTTGAGTACACTCCATCCGGAAGAAGACGCCATCGAGAAACCTTGTCCTTCAATGGGTGAATGAAGCGTGGCGAGAAATCCCAGGAGAAATGGTTGTGAAGTCTTTCAAGACCTGCGGCATTTCAAATGCTTTGGACGGGACAGAGGACGATGAGCTCTACACTGAAGATGGACAGGAGATTGAAGATGATGAGGACAACGAGTTCGAGACCGAGAGCAAAGGCGAGAGTGACGCAGATGGCGAGTAAACTGTATTGTCATTTGAAAGCTCTTTACAAAACGGCTCCTTTAGGAGCCACCAATTCTATAAACGTTCATTGGCCAACAGTTTTAATTTGTGTCTCTTGTTTATTGTGTCTTGTTACTGGGAACTTCGCTACAAGCCGATTTCGGAATTTGCGTGACATTTCCTTTGGTTTTGACATCTGAGAAAAAAAATTGATCCAAACATTTGGCTATAAGCCGAACCCCTTTGTTTGGACTTTATTTGGAAGATTGAAGTCAAAATTTCTGAAAAAATAGCTCGGCTTATAGGTAAATAATTACAGTAATCTGACATTTTTCTGTAATGATTAATGAAAGGAGGGGAGCAAAGAAAATTGATTTCTTCCTTGCCTGACCCAGGTAGACTGGGCAAGGTGAAACCATTATAAGCTTACCCAAAGTCCCATGTTTCTTTCGAAACAACTACAACAAAAAATAAAAATGCATAAATGTCATTTGGCTATCTAGCAAGTGGAAACAACATAAAAGCAGCCAGTTCTTTTTTTCACACACTGAAAAAGGCCATTTAATTTTAACATACTGAGTCTGCATGCTGGAAAATAGCAATTTCATCAAAATAAATAGTTTTTGTTTGTTTTGTTTCTCTTTACAGGTGACTTGAAGACTTTGCAAGGGCATTCCTGTTAGTCAAAATGAACTCAAAAATAGACATTGTGTCAATGTAATAAAATTGTCACATGATTGATTCCCACATTTTGCCAGTTTAAACCTGAATATACTTGAGTGACATTTATAGCTATTTATATAATATGAACATCCCAGAACCCGATAAGGCTACATGTAAATACTGACACTTAATTACCATTCTGGGGTTCATGACAAAAAAAATTTTTTGAATGAAAACATGTAAAAATAATGAAATAACAGAGAATTTACATAATTATTATATTAAATAATTATATCAATCAAATCCGGAGTATTCAGCACAGTTGGAATTTTGAAAATTGTCTGCCAAGGCTTTTGGACCGAAAATATTTTCAAGAGATGATTCCCAAGGTGGTTTTGTAGATCGCATGCAGCCATGAGAAAACCAATGCGATCGATTTACCTAACATTATTCAGTTCTCTTCAGACCAGAGCTGCTCGACTCGTTTCAAGAGGATTTAGACAATTGTTCAGAAGTCGCCAACAACTAATCAAAGGTATTAGATATCTGTCTTTTTCTTAGTGTTTGTTTTGTTCCGTTTTATTGCTTAAACTAAAGTGTAAATTCTGATTTACGATGAATTAAACTTGTTTACACCCATGCAAGTGAGATTTGTGTTTGTTGTTTCTGTGTTTTCTTTATTTTGTAGTTCTTGATATTCACCTCTGAAAATTAGACTAAAACATTCGTCTCGGGGAATATTCGCCGAGATTCTCTGAGCCTGAGGTGAATAATTGTCATATATTGTCTTAACCGGTTTCACTTGTAATAATAATAATAACATTAACAATGATTTCGAATGAAGGGGATACAGAAATTGAATGAACAAAAGCTATTTTCAGAGGGAAAAAATTAAGCATCATAAATCAATCAATCAGAAAATGATATTTCTAGTTTGTCTAGTTTGCTAGGAATTCTTAGGCACTTTTTTACAATGCCCCAAAATACAAATTTACTCGTTTGGTGGTGTAGCAGGTGAGAACTACAGCTAAAGTTCACAGGTACATAAGCTTATGTATGCAGAATTTGGCACCTTTTATGGCAAAGCAGTTTGTATTTGAAAAATATTATCAGACTTTTTCAAAGGCATAAACTCAAACAAATGGAAACATACCTTTACACCTTCCCTCATTTGATGGACATTGGTTGAATTGCCTCACAAAATTCACGATGCTTGAGGTCATAGCCACAAACAGTCCTTCTGGAACTTCGATGCTGAAAACAAAAAGATTTGAACTCTTGTAAACAGGTGATCCACTCATATGAGAAAACATGTATTAGCCATCTAACGTTGAATGGTCAACAAAAAGGAATACACGAGAACTGGAGCCGAATACAGTATGAATTCTCGGCTCCTGGTGAGAATATACAGTGCATTCAATATTCACAGAAATTTATCAGGAAAAATTACCCACAAATGAATACATGTGATAGCTTGACAACAACAAAAAATAACACTTCAAATAATCACAACTAATCCCGCCCACAACGGAAATCAGGAATTTTTGAAATAAAATTCAGATGACTCACTGTAAGGTACTGATAGAAATACTACAAGATAAAAGCACCATTTGTCCTTGCTTGCTTGAACACTTCGCTTCTCTGGCGGTTCGTAGTCGGTGTCACCATCCGAGGACAAAGCATCCGATGTCTTCGCTTTTGGATCACGCTCGATACACTCATCATAATTTCGTACTGACTCACACACAAATGCGTCGAAATTCCCTTCTGCTTTAAGCTGTCTCTCAACCTCTTTGCTGCTTTTCACAGACTTTCCAGCGGGGTTTGTATATCTGTAGAAAACTTTCAGTCCTGTTGACGATGACTTCAATTTTCTTTTGTCTCCGATTACTTTCCAACCAGCTTGTCACAACTTTTCAAAATCAAGGACAATTCTTGAGTGTGATCCCAAACCACGAGCTTCGTTAGCACTCACAGACTTTTCCTTTGTCGCGTTGGAATGCTTTTTTGGAGGTTTTATCGCTGTTTTTGTAATCTCTGCTCGCTTCCCGTTCATTCCCTCGAAATGACTGCATTTTGTCGAATTTCAACCATTGTTTATAATGCCTTTGCCTGATTGGTTTCACGCAAAAAAATAGCTCCCCGTAAAAGGAACGAGGGCCCAAACTAGGGCCATTTTAAGCGATTTACTGCTGTTAACTTTTATTGTAGACATCAAAACAATATGGCTGCCATCGAAAAGAAGCTAATGTGAACTTTTGAGCCAGATTTTTTCAGTTCAAGCTTGATTTTTGGCAAAAAAAGACATGTTATTTTAAAGGTGGTAGTTTGTGAAATTATATTACTTTTTGTAGTTTTACTGGAAGTACATCAAATGCCTACAAATATAAGGCCCGTGGCAGGATGAAACATTCTTATGTGGACTTTCACACGAAGTATGAAAATCCACATATTAATTGCGATCGTGCAGTTTTCCCGATTGGGACGTCAATTTCCGTGATAACTAATTTAGGAGGGAGTTAATAGAGAGGTTAAGCATGACGTTTACGGCAAATGGCAAACGGCAAAAATAATTCTGATTTTGCTCACTTTTTCTTTAGCACTTAAATAAAGCCAGTCGAAAAATAGGAAAAAAAATCCCTTAATCACAGTACATGCAAACAATTTCCCTAAATTGTACAAACGGCTAAAATCAGACACCAAAAGTTCGATTTTTGCCGTTTGCCATAAACGTCATGCTTAACCTCTCTAATGCTAAGTTGGACGTGAACCCGGGAAATGAACTGCCCACGAGACGCCACAAAGAAAGCATCACGCATGCTAAATACTTGACTTTCATTAATCTTTATATTTGCATGGCGTTCGACTGAACTGCGGGCAAAGGTAACGCTATTTTTCACACTTTTCACGCGCTATTTGTGTTCGACTGGACCTCAGTTGCTGTATTCGCTTGATTCGCATACAATTGAAAATAGTTGATTAGCTTTATTTAGCAAATATCTGGATATTTGTTGTTTTGTTTCAGCTTTGCCACACAGAATGTTTAGAACGGTAGAATGGATACACAACGAGTCAAAACAAAACAAGTTCACTAATCAAGTTGTTTTCCCGGGGCTTTCCCACATTCATTATTGTCTTGGATTTCTCCCAAGTTTAATTTGAATAACGCAATCTGACTGATGTCGAATTCAAAACTGCTGGTACAAAGTAAGTGCGAATCGCATAAAACTTATTTTGAACCGAAAAATGTATGTCTTGAAACCGTGCGGTAAACTAAATTACTGATAATTATAAAACGTGCCGTTCGCAAATCGCCGACTCCACTCGAAAAGTAATTCAAGAACGATGATAATTTTAGGTTGAAAAAAAGTATTCATCTGCCTTCTTGCATCAATAAATTATTAGTGAAATCTTGTTGAAAGGCGATAAAAGCCATGACAGAAAATTTATATATAAAAACAACGCATTCAAAGAAAATGAGTTAATTAATGAGTTCAGGTGCTGTTTACCCAAGCGTTCAGATGAAATGTCACGCAAACAAAGACAGTCTACACACTCCACGAAATATTTATGAATGGACTGAAATTAGTATCCCCGATTTCTAGTGGTAAGATTTTTTTTGTTGTTCTTAATAACTAATTTTATTGTTCTAGTGTCAATTTAAAGATCTTATTTGTTCATTTCTAGTAACCCCCCCCCCCCCCCACCCCAAGAGATACGTCATGAATGGTCCCAACAGACATGCCAATGTTTTTATCCATTTAAAGTGACTGTAGCTCTTATTTGAATTGTCTGTGTTTTTAAATGGTATCCGTAGCTTGGGGGCTAAAAAAAAAGTTGAGCCACGCCCAGATTGAAATCATTTACGGGAAAACAAAACAGCAAGGGACCACCAACGATAATGCTGCTAACATGGGATATACAAAAGATTCTATCAGCCGAAAAAATAAAATAACATTACAAATAATACAGTAGGCTAATACTACGTGAAAAAGTAGACTTAGAGAGACACCAACACGACAGCTGTCCACGGTTGCAGCCGTGCTATATCAATTCTGGGGTCCGTTTCTCGAAGGTCCTGAAAAGTTTTCGCACCCAGAAAGCCATAGCAAAATCTTAAACCTTATTATTACAGAGGTGTCTAATCTATGAAATTTTTTTAATATGAACAGAAGTTCTCTTCAAACAAAGTTTCAGGCCTATACACTTCTCTGTTTGTAAAATACAGATAACTAAAAGTGGCCTTGCGGTCCCAAAAGGTGTCCGGGGCTTTCGAGAAACAAAGTCTACTTTTTTTACCTAGTATCAACCTTGCTGTATTGTTTGTAATGTTATCCTTTACAGGAGTAGCATCAGTAGATCAAATTCCCCGACGAACATCCCCGTCCTTTTCATATAATCATATAGAGATACTGTCGGGTCTTGTCCCAGGTTTTCCGCTTCTCCGACACAATTTAAATTGGACTGCATTTCAATGTTTAAGGCGATCTTCAGGGTTCTCAAAACGAAAAAGTAGTTTTTCTTTCATGATCATAAGAAAAGTTGATTGATAAGTTTTTTATCATCTCGAGTTTCAAGTGACTGTCAACTCATATTTAACCGATACTTAGACTTGCCTACAAGTCGAGCTCACAGAGCGCGAAGCGGGAGAGCGACGGGGTCTATTGCCAAACCGGAAACGAGAAGCAAACGCCTTTAAAAGGGTCTAACATTGGCTCATCTACTCATTTCTTATCAAAAGCAAATGAAAGTCCACATATGTACGCATTGTGGACCCACTTTTATTGAAAGGTACGAAACAATATTTCTTGACATATCTTTTATTCTATTTCTTATTCTTTGATGTACTCCCACATAATTCTTGCTTTAAGTGATACAAATAAATTTACCAAAGCTTATTAAAGTCCAAGGAATTCTCTTTGAGTTAAATCGAAAAAAGTAACATGCAAGGTTTCGACCACACCCATAAATTCTTTTCATTCTTTTGGAATAAAACTATTTTTGAGAGAATCAGCACAAATAAAAGATTCACCTGTGAAAATATAATTCGATTGAACAATTATTTTTACAGATTTTATGCATGTAAATATGTGCTAAAAATGTTGAAATTAGCCTCCGGTACCGCCTTAACTCTTGCAGAATTTGCCGCCGGCTAAGCGTCAATCCTTTGCCTTCCTAAACTGAGTGCAATGGAGAGGACGGCACGTATTGAGCACTTCGCAACCATGCTGCACTTAGCCACGCAGTTCCCTTGGCCCTCGGTTCGCTCTCTTCACGGCACAGCCTTGTTTGAAATTGAATGTGGTCAATTACATTGGGGCGACTCATTCTCTCACCTAGAAGCGCATTTGCTACATGGCCCTTCAAATCAGTCTCGCTGTCGATCATCAGTTTCATCAATTGTTCAAGCCTTGTCGTCAGCACAGGCATGTCTGTAGAGTTGAAATGGAACCAGTTGTCACAAACTGCCAACTGAAGAAAACAAAATGTCAGAAGTTTCAATGTTTCTTTTGGCTGGAACACAATGTAATTCCTATCAGGAATCCTTTGTGGCTCCTCTGGTCAGCTCAAGTGACTTTTTGAAACCAAACTTGGATGGATTTTGGAAACTGGAAACTATTGGAATTAAGGAACTGGTCAATGATTGTGATGATGATTAAGCCCTACCCCTACAAGAAAGATAACCCTTTTGAATACCTTTGAGAGGAAATGGTTACATTTACACAAACAACTGCATATCCTTCATTTAAAATTATATTTTATTTGAATAACACCAGCGTAAAAATGCTCAAATGAATTGACTGTTCATTGGGTGATTGCACCTTTTTTAGACCAGCCTCCCCATGTAGTCCACCACTGGTCGCCACATTCTGGACCATGTTAATAATTATTATCATCGATTTCACTGGTTATAAGTTTGCCTTAAAGGAAATAGGGTGCCTAAGGACACTACTTGGGGGACACGCTACAGTGTCCTTGCTGCTCTCTCAACAAAAGGTGTCCAAGCCGCAAATTCCATTGTTGGCGTATTTGATAAGTACAACTTTTGAGTTTCAACTCTTAAACTACAATAGGAAGAGGAAGAAGAAAAAGAAATGATGACGATGATGACCACAACAAAAAAGATTTTGAGAAAGCATTGTTAAGAAACTAATCTATGAAGATGGAGACGATTATGAGAAAGCGTTATTAAGAATGTCACTCGATGAAGATGAAAAAGACAAAGATGATTACGAGAAACCATTGTTAAAAATACTTATTGATGGAGATGACAAAGACAAAGATGAAGCTGATGAGAAAGTGTTATTAAGAATACTAACTGATGAAGATGAAGACAAAGATGAAGAAGAACATTACGAGAAAGCGCTACTAAGAATACTAATTGATAACTACTAAAAAGAAGAAGGAGAAGGAGGAGTAACAGCAGATGAAGAAGAACGAAAAGAACAAGAACAAGAATGTGGTGATAATGATTTTTTAGAAATTCCTGCTTTTGAGAACAGTTTTTCCACTTGCCTCCTTTTCCCTTGCCTATATTCAATTTTTTTTCCATCAATTCTTTTAAAACAATAATTGTCATAAAACTGTTTAAATATAACTGGATATACCTCTACAATTTTCCCTCCCATCCTCCTTATTTAATAAATTTCACTGAGCTTCACCAGCCTCCCAAATCAAAAAATTAATTGGCAAACTTTAAACCAAAACCCTACCTAACCCAATACCCGAAATACTTTGCTTACTATACAATGTAAACTTGATAGTGAATGCAAATGAGATTTTCTCATATCATCCTGATATATATTAAATCCTAAACGTGTTTCCTTAACTTAGCACATGTTCAGTGTTTATTTTTTAACAGCTGGTTCTGTCATGGGCAGATTTCTGGCACAAAAAAAAGACTGGAAATTAATTGGAAAAAGGGTTTTTCAGTTTGCAAGACAATGCACGTCTGATGTCTGATGAGCAGGTATTGCATCTGGGCCTGTAAATTGAAAAACGAAACTCCTTGTCTTTCACACTTTTTGCGCCTTCTGAAATTGAAACAAAAGAGCTCAATATTCTGTCCGAAAAATGGAAACATCTCCTTGACCACTTTTAAATAATTAAACATTTATTTTGAATCTTGTGTGACCACAGGCATCCCAAGCTCACGTTTGAAGAAAGGGAATAATCATTCATTTATTCATTCTTTCGTATAAGCGTCACGGTGAGCCGGAACGTAGCCTGCGAGCAGGCTCCCAAAAAAATCGGCGAGCAAAGCAAGCCGAGAAGGGCCTGAGGGAGAATTAAAATCGGGGGAGCCTGTAGACAAAGGTTTTATGCCGCCGTTCCAAGCACCCGCCGTGCACCAGATTCTGGTGCAACCTCTGATTAGCCAGATTGCTGATTGTTGACGGGTCTTATTGATATCTTGATTTGCCGATGCCATGAGACGTGATACAATCAAAATTTTCATTTCGGCTCAGCGAAGTGTAAACATGATGGTGTCTTCTGGCGGTGGGCGAGTTACAGATGATCTGTTTCAAAGAGTATTAAGCGATTCATTAAGGGAATTCGTCGACATAAGACAGCTGAAAGAAAAGCAGAAACGTTGCTTGCGATCTCTGGCGTAGTAGAAACGAGGTGACAGGCCTACACGGACCCCTATGTTCGTGAAATTTGCACATTTGCCGTCCTGCATTGGACTTAGTCGTCCAACATATTTCGCTTCTCACTTGTTTATAAAGGATACTATATGCTGCCAGCTGTATTATTAGGAGGCGTTTAACGGTTTTAAGCCGAGTAGAGCCGCGTGACTGCTCAGTGAAATGTGTAGAGGTCATAGGTCTGCACGAATTTCCGCCGGAAGATGTGTTGCTCTCTTCACGGATGACATATTTATTGGTGCTGTGGAATATTCATCGATGCCTGGATTTCTCCTCCAAAGTATGGGGTTTTCAATGTTTTCCTCGCTTGCTTCATGGGTAAATGTAAGTGTCCTGCAATAAATTTTTGTCTTTGCGTGAGGCGCTTTATCCGCAGCGACGTAATCATCCCGGGCCAAAGGTGTTACTCCTTTCAAGTTAACGACAGATTAATGACAGGTTAATTAAACGGGGGGGGCGGAATGGCGGCTACAATACTTTGTCAACAGGCTCTCCCCCTCGCTCTACCCAGAGTGGTATAGTTATTCTTTGTACATCAACAACAGACGCAATTTGAATATCCTGCGGGGTTTTCTATCTTGATTTGATTTTGTTTTCTGAGAGCACTAGCAGTGAATCGTGCTCGCAAGTGATCGCATAGCCTGCGACCAGGCTAGTGCTAGCAGAAAACCCCGCAGAATAATTCAAATTGCGCCCGTTGTTGATGTACAAAGAATGACTATACCACCCCGGGAAGAGCAAAATTTTACCTTGGATCCAAGCCTCTTCCGCGTCCATGTCCAATCACAAAATCACAAGGTGTCACAGAAAGCAGCGATCGTGAAATTGGCTGTGGAAAATGCTGATTTTCTACGTAATGCGCAATGATTTCTGAAAATGAGACATTTGTGCGTCTGCAAGGATCATTGAGCTTTAACTGTGGGCGAAAAAATTTTGATCGAATGGATTTTCTGGACGCAAACCGCCTCAGAGTTGAAAACGGTCGAAATCCGAGTGTGCAGCCTTGACTCCGTCTTATGAAAGGAATAACAGCGGTGGCATAAAAGCCTTAAACGGCGAAAATAACCATAAAGCGCAACGGAGACACACGAGGAGAGTTTATTTAATTCATCAAGCGTAAAAATATAGTAATTTTGAAGAATTTAGCATTCTAAATCAACATTATTTTATTCCCCATACAACGTCTTATAGGGCGCTCATATTCTCAACGATTCTCGTGTAACCTAAAACCGCGTCAGCTGAAAGGTCACGTTCCGGCTCACTGTGATGCTTATATGAAAGAATGAATGAATGAGTGAATGATTATTCCCTTTCTTCAAACGTGAGCTTGGGATGCCTGTGGTGTGACCCTACCAGCAGTATTTATTTTTCCAACTGCTGCCAGTATAACTCTAAATGTATTGTAGTTAGTTTTTCTGTAAGTGTTTCGTAGTTTTGTGTTGTATGCATAATAAGTTAATAGTAAGTAGATTATTGTAGTTTGTAATGTATTGTAAGAACACTGTAATTAATGTAAATAAAGTCTGTATGTAGTGTTCTTTACATTGAGCAATAAAAAGAAAGATTTCTGGCACACTATTTTGAAATGGCATTTTTTTGTCACTCACCAAACTGGCGTGAAAGCTATGAAACAAAAGCATCCTTTCTAACCCTTTAAACCCTGAAAGTTAAGGTTCCTTCAACACACAAAAGGATTTGTTTACTAATTGTGTACTCTTTCCATACTCCTCCAACTGTTGGAAACTGCATGTTAACTATCGTCTGGGTAGTTTGTTGTGCCACTGAAACTGCATCAGGATTGCCTTTGATTGTCTTTTTCGCTCCAAATTGTCTGCATCAGGTAGATAGATAGTCAATCACTTCAAAATGTTCAGAGAATACCCTGGTGATTGCAGCGATCTGCATGTATATTGTTGAGAACAATGACTGGTCGACGGCTGTTCCAAAGGGTGTCGTCTCTTACAAACGTTGTCTTCCCTCGAGGTTTTTACCAAGGGAATGACTAGATTGGTTCAAAACATCCAGAGTATTGGCCATTCTATGCTGGTATTGTTAAGCTCTAAATATTGCTCACAACGCTAGTTTAAAACATTAGTGTGGTTCCAGCTTTGGGCATGAAACATCTAACAATTATAAAACAATCTTTGAATATTTAACAAGTTGGTCAGCGAAGTATTACACGATTAAAACTCTTTCTTTCCCATTCCTAGATCTTCCACACCTATTTCAGCAACAACTTCCAGGTCACCATTTCCTTTCCGTTACAATTACAAAGAAGAATGAAGAAGTCATGAAGTTGCCATCAGTGGTAGTGGTTACACTGAAAAAATTTAAAAATACTACCCAGTGGGTACATGAGTCTAATGCGTCATGGATTGTTAGTGCAGTTGAAATATGTTGAAGTAATTTTGGTATTTACAGCATAGAGCAAGAGGTGTAGCAGAGGTTTCATAGTAAGAGTGGTTCAGAAGAAGTCGATAATATTTGTTCTCTAAGTATATATATTTATATATATATTTATTCATGTTAAAAGATTAGTGCATTGTACACGATAGGAAGATCGTACAGATTTAGACGGGGGGGGGGGGGGGGGGGTTTCCTGGAAAATTTGTTTGCAAAAGCCAAAAAAGCCCAACTACTAAATTGTCTGCAGGAAGATGACACCGGAAAAAATGTTTTCACAGACAACGATACAGAAAAATAATGGTCCACCCCATGGATAGACAAGATACAGCCGCTTATTTAGTATTCTAAATACATGTATCCTAAATGACATCAAAAGAAGCAAAAATTTTTTTTTTTCAATTCCTCTGCAATTTATGCAATACTGCTCAACAAAGATTTCAATTACCTTTAACGTTTCGACACAGGGGAGCAAAGAAAACATTGCGTGCAGAATGTAATTTAATTAAGCGAAATATTTTCATGGCTATTAAACACTACAAGCAGTTGAATCAAAGAGTTTCATTTTCATGACTGAGAACAGCTTCCAAATAGTCAATACATGGAAATAACAATCAGATCGGAATTCAATAACTGTTAAAGTGAGTTTTCATTCTGTCTTAACTAATTTTTGGCAAGTTTCAATATTCATGCAAATTTTGCGCGAAATGTAATTTGATTACACTGTCTTGTTTTCAAGCTCTAGATTGAATCTTGAATGGTAAAAAAAACTCTTTTTAATGAAAGTTGCATTCTGTGAATGAAATCCTGCTTCAGTTGAATTGAACAATCAATTGCTGACTACAATTTTATTTAATTTTCCCTTTTTACCTCATGGTATCATGAATACCATGAGGTATAGTGAGGGTTGGATGTCACTCCATTCCCGTTAAACAATTAATGTATGCATTAAATCTCCATTAAAAGTGAATTAAACAAATTTACTCCTGTCTCCCCCGCTAGGTTTTGATTTGTCCACAAAGTCGGGCCATTGTCTTATGTTCGTATATGTGGGGGGAGGGGGTGGAACAAAGGCGGCAGTACATGTTTGCAACATGAGCTGAAATGGCGTCTGTCGTGTCGAGTCCGACGCTAAAATTGTAAAGGCGGATTTTTGTTCCTTTCGCTACACGTTTGATCAAAATACACTTTTGAAGACCTCACAAACCATCAGAAAATGTGCTCAAGAATGCTCAAGTGAACAATTGGGTTAAAAGTGGCGATGTATCCATGAAGATGTAGGCAGAAACTTGCCCAAATTACCCAAGCACATGGAGAGATCCAGTATGGCGGCTGTTGGCTCGACAAAAACAGATGGGTTTTTCGTTGCATTCATGTCATGATCATATCAAAATACACATTTGTGGAGTTCTTAAATGAAATGGAATCATGCTTAAGAATACTCGACTGCAGAGAAATGAGCACCAAAGTCTAGCTTAAACGTGATGATTGATCGTTGGGAAATGTTTACATACATCTGGACGGCGACTAAATGACTATAATGCACCCGCAACAAGAAATTATGCTGCAAGCTCAAATGAAATGAATGCTTTACTATCTGGAAGCAAAGGTAAGATTCCCTTGGTTACCATCGTATTTCATTTTGTATAAGGCTTGTAGCAAATGAACTGCAGCTATATTTTAACATTTGTTGGGAAACTTGCTTCATAATTTCCTGCAAACAACGAAAACCATTTGTATTTGTGGCATTCGTTTCTGTCGATAATAACAAGTTTCTGTCGTTATTTCTTTTAGGTGTGCATATAAATGTAGAAGTTATTTTCCTCATGCAAGCAGCAAACCGACTTGGCATGCGTTTACTGAAATTAGTGTTATTATTTGTTCATCATTTTCGCTTCAGTTTTAATGAAATTGGGATGATGAAACCTTAAACTATATTTTCGAGTTTCTTTCATTTGTCCAAATGTGAATTTTACGTTAATTTGAAAATTAAATATATAACCAGATAATTTAGAGTTGACTTGCATTTGTTTACTTGATAAAAATTAACATATTCACGTTTTTGGATAATATTATTTACAACAGTTCTAATCTCAAGTGTTGACCATATATAGCTCATTGCGATTGAATTTGGCCTTTATGACACAAGCTAGATTTCAACTACATGTATTATTTAGTTTTAAATCACATTTGATAAGGTGAATGTTGTTTTTGTCCTGAAGGCAACTATCAGAATTAAATTAAGTTTTCATCTGATGATCAAAAGTGAAGTTTCTGTAGTCACTAAAAGATTATCATTGTCACACTGTTTGCTACAAAGGACAACAACAAGGTCAACAAGGCAACAGATTTAACAAAATTTTATTCTGTGCAAATTTTGCACTTATTCAGAAGAAGGCAACATCAAACTTGTCATGATCATAAATTGTACTGATGGATTTATGAAAGACTGATATAAAAATACATCTACAATGGCAACTGCCAAGCTCAAAGCTGATAAAACACAACTGATGTGTCTTTTCATAAGAGTAATCACAGTATGTAACTATCAAACACATAAAAATTCCCACTCTACTTGAGACTTGTTGTTCTTCAGAAACTCCATTACAACTGCAGACAGTTGCTTTTCAGATTCCTGTAATAATTTGTATTTATATTTACATAAGGTTCTTTCAGTGCAAAGTTTCAATCACAATATACTAGCCTAGTCTTATTGAGCAAAAATTGCTTGAAACCCCACCCTGCACAGCGGCATATAGCATGTATATATGGAAGCACCCCCCCCCCCCCCAACCCAACCTTCCCATTCCGCAACAAGTTCATTCCATCCTCATATATTTCTATTGCATTTTTCAACTAAAACAGTTGGAAAAGAGACAAAGGTTCATAAGAATAATAACCAGATACCATGAGGTGGCTCGAAGGAGACTGATTTTCAAAGTTATTTTTTGTTTATGAACACAAATGTCACTTCCGGATTTTTTTTCATCAAAAGATGTACGTCGATTTCACGTTGCGTTTCCCACGGAGTATAAAATAACATGCAGCTGGAAGGAGAACATTTTCAGAAGCTTCACGCTTGAACGAGGATTCATATTATTTTGCACTGTAATACATTTATTTCAATTACATACATGACAATTTCTTTTACAATTGCATGTCATGCTTGAGCTCTGTTCGACCCTTGCTTCGTTAATAACATCCTTGCTTCCTGATTGGATTACGATCACCGCACCAAGCCCGCAATGAGGCGGGCTATTGTTTAAGCACAAATACACCGGACGATTATCGATCCCAAACCATTCCCTTGGGATTGCTAACAGCTTTTTTCCACTACATAGAGTCTAAAGTGCATGCGCATTAGACTCAAAAAGGTCAAACAGAGGAGTATGATTCTGATTCAGATGATGACGATGACAGTGCTTGCGGTGACGATTTCAGTGACGTTCCCGTCAGCGGGGCCTGTAAAACAAGATCAGGAAGCTTTGTGCGGGTCTTCCTTCGAATGGACATCAGAAGGATGTAGTTTAAGTGTTCTCTCGCATAATTTTGTCCATATAGTGTCTATTAAAGGAAATATACACCATTATCATGGTACTCCATGTTCAGCTATTATGTTAGCCCTTGCAACTTAACAAGCATTTTTTGGTAGTTTGCAAGCTCTTTTAGTTACTAAAGTTTAAGACGAAATATTTTAACATCAGGGGGGCTGCCAGCTATCACAAGAATAGGTTTAGAAACCAGTGAAGTCAGTTTCTATAAAAATAACGTTTCTAAACAAGATGGTAAAGAGCTCATCGTGGGTGACAACAGTATCCTTTAAATCTCCAAAACAGTTCTGAGTCACTGGAAAGTCAACGGAAAGCATAATATCGTACTCTGCACTGTTTGGCTAATGAGAAGGAAAGGAAATGGGAATTTTAATTTTAAAAAAGTAAAACTAAATCATTCCAAGTTAACTGATAGCTGAAAAATAGCTCAAATTTTAACCAAGATTTTGACTGATAGCTGATAAATGGGCAAAATTTTAACTGATAACTAAGAATCCAGCACCCCCATACACACACTCTTGAGTGTTTCAAGTTGTGGAATTTTACTGTTGATGAATCGACAAAGTTGGGATCGACAAAGTTCTGCCTATTTGGACGTGAGGGTTTGTCAACCCAAAGCAGGATCATATAAAAATCTCAGCCCAGAGCACATATATCGCCTGCATAATAATCGAACAAGGGACATTTACTCTGCTGGTTTTCTCAACTACAAGAGGAATGGCAGAAGAATGCAGACGATACCACAGCAAAAATAAAGTAAAAAAAGGGGACGACTGCTCCACGACTTTCGCTCTGGTCAGAACCAAAGTCTCTTTTGCAATCTTGAGATCAGTGCTTTTATGCCTTAAAGGTTCGCGCACTATCAGGAGAAGGAACAATCTAAACATTCAAGACATGAATTTAGAAATAGAGGAAGGTCGAGCACGAATCCCGGGCAATATTGGAATTACAAAGCTACTTCAGGAGACCGTCCACCATGGAACAGGTCACATACTTAGGAGGACTCTATCCATCAAGTAATCTAGTAGAATTATGACTGCCCTAGGCTCATGGATTGAACTCGGCACCATAAGTTAAAAGCAGCAAGACTTAAAGGACTAATATTAATAATAAGCACGCTTTAGACTAAAAAAATTAGAATAAGAAAAAGTAATTGAACACCGAACAAGAGGTTACATTTTGCGAGCTGGATGCCGATGGCACAATGGAAGGTGAGAATATTTCAAAATACTCACCTAGGAAAACTCCATTACAAACAAGTGTTCTCAAAATGAACTGTCAAATAGCTCCTTCTTCGGTTTGCATAAGGAGAAAAAACTACACCTAACTGAACAAAAAGGCTGTGAAGGTTTACTAAATAAGACGGAATGTCTAAAAGTACTTAAGGATATGGAATGCAACAAGGCCTCGGGCACTGACGGTTTACCAGCAGAATTTTACAAAGTCTTTTGAAATGATATCTCTGACCTCTTCTTAAATTCGATAAACTACGCTTATCATATCGGTCAGCTTTCAGTAACTCAAAGGAGAGGTATCGTAAAACTCATACCAAAAAAAGACGCAGAAATAATTAAATTCTGGCACCCGATTTCTGTTCCAAACTGGGAATACAAAATAGCAGCTGAAGCTATTGCTAACAGATTCAAGCATGTTATTTCAAGTATTACTAGGGATAGTTAACACTACATCTGCCCCCTCTGTTATCCTCTTTTTTTGACACGGTAGAGTGTTTTTTTTTTGCAAAAAATCTGCTATAAACTGGATCAGGCTTTTTATCATAACACAGAAAGCTGCATACCTCAAGGATAACGAGAACTGTACTTTTCGTAAATAAGAAAAAGAGACTCTCATCCACTTATTTTGGAATTGTGATATATCCAACATTTTTTGGCAAGGATTTTAACAATGGATAATTAACCGTGGAGGATTTTCGGAAACTTTCAACTGTCGCCATACATAGTACTAGGGGTAAAGCCAAACGATAACAAGAAACTAAGCTAGCATTCGGAAAAATCACGTCGCTAAAACTATGTTTACGTTTTAAAGGTCAAGTGAACCAAAATTTTGAGTTTTCTTTATTTTTGCCCAATCTGTTAATTAAGAGCCAAATAAACATATTCTGAAGTTTCAAAGTAATTGGACTTTGCATCGCAGAGATATCGCAAGTTTAAAAGTGCTTATTTTTGGCCTTCATAATCGTGGAGCAGTCGGAAAAATTGTTGGGAAATTGTTGGAAACACAACTAAGACGTCACTGTTGGTGACCTGTAAGATTGCGGGAAATTCAAAGCTGCTCAGTTCTGAAGTTCACCAAGTCGATCGGTGACTTCGTTTAAAGTGCTATGAAGTGAAAATTGTTTTTGTTTAGTTACAATATTTACCTTTCAAAAAACACGATTCCAAAGTTTGAAACGTCTAGCTTTAAAACTAACGATTTTACAAGCACTCAAAGTTGTGCTATTTTACCCTCAAATGGTCAGGGGAATGGGTCAAGTTTAATCCAAAAATACCAGGCCGTGACGTCACTTTGGTGCCTCACATTTGTTTACACAGTCAGAGTTTCTTGTATCCAATGAGTATTTTCAGTACGAAAAGATGTTGAGCAATACAGAAATGAGCGAAATTTCAGAAATATCTAGCAGCCCCGAAGACCAAGAAACCAGTGAGCGTGAGGAGGAAGACGTTGAGGTAATTTACAGCCAAATTAGGCCCTACCAAGATGAACCTCTAGCAGGAGATGCCGAAGAAATCACAGAAGAAAATGAAGTCGATGACGATGGCCTTACACCAGCAGCAGCCCTGGAAGCGAGATATGAAGGAGAAGTTCCGGTTTACTCGGGGTTGGTATACAGTATTTTTTATCGTAGACTTGTATTGTACGCTGTAATACCCGACTTTAAGCTGCGAAATCACGAAGACAAACCCGACTTGCTGTATCAGGCATGTCAATATTTACATCATAGAAGATCGAACTTTAACTTACATTTCCCGCTTTCTGATACATTCTTATACCAGGCGTGGTTAGGGGCACCAGCAATGCAATATCGCCCACGCGGTTCCCTCTTAGCTTTCTTTACGTCCGCCATTGAAAGATCTGACTGAGGCACCAAAGTGACGTCAGAGGCTATTATCACGTGTAGCTATGCAGATTTGGCAATGGGACAGATCGACTTTAAAGCGAAATTTTGTGGTCCATTGAGACCATCAGTATGGTGGAGGTACGGAGATGATGTTTTTGATTTATGGCAGCAAGGCCTCCCTGCTTTGGAAACTTTCACGCAATACATTAACTCATTGTATCCCACAATTAAGTTTGAAGTAGTCTCTTCTGAAAACTGTCTTCACGTTTTAGACCTCACTTTGCATTTAGTAGATGGCTTTATTAAAAACTGACCGATAGCCATTTGTACCTCCCACCATCCAGTGCCCATCCGAAACACGTTTTTAAGGCGATTCCTTTTGGCGTCGCTACAAGAATACGTAGAAATTTTTCGGACGACAACTTCTTTGTCAATAGACTGGTAGAGTACAAAGGCTATCTATTAAATCAAGGCTATTCCGCTAAGTTAGTTAATGATCAGTTTTCCAGAGCACTTACCATTCCTAGGAAAGATCTGCTTAGACCCAAAGAGAAGTCGTCAAAAAAGCTATTCCCATTCGTCGTTACTTACAACCCTAATTTACCTAGCATCAGGGGTATTATTAGAAAGCACTTACATCTTTTGGAATCAAACCCTAAATTTTCCATCTTTTCATAGGACGAAAAATCTTAAGGAAATTCTAGCACCTTCGAAATTTATTTCTAATGATTTACACGAAAGTAACAGTAATGAGAATGGCTGCTTTAAATGTGACAAAACTAGGTGTGATCTTGGTAATAATTTTCTTGTGCATTCTAATAGATTTTCTAGCTACAGAACTGGTAAATCTTATTACATTAGGTCTCACTTAACCTACCACTCCAGAAACGTAATTTATTTAGCCTCTTGTAAAAAGTGCCAGTTGCAGTATATTGGCTCCACCACTACAGAATTCAAAGTCCGATTTATAAATCATAAATCGTCCATGTTAACTAACAAAACTTGCGAAGTCGCTGTACATTTTAATAGCACGCCACACAGTTTACAAGACTTTGAATTTCAATTTATTGACCAAATTGCTCACGCCAATTCACGTACTCTTCTGGAAAACACACTTATAGCAAAAGAAACTTCCTGGAGTGCGCAGTTGTTTACTTTGTCGCCCTACGGACTTAACAAAAGGCAGGAATTCCATTCAAAAAACCAAATCCACTACAATTAAGATCCTAATTAGCATCACACCTTATTCTGTACCGTTGAAATTAATTCGGGCGTTCAGAAATCGCATTGTGGGATCCTGTTATTTATTACGTGCCTATTAGCATTCAAGGGCTATTGCGGGGGAATTTATTACTATTGTTTAAGGGCCTCAGTCAGGGAATTTGTTATGACTTGTTTCTGGCCGAGTTTATTCAGGGGCCCGCAGTGGGAAGTTTGTTATACCCAGGTTGTTTTTTCCACCATTAATCCTTAATTAATCTTTATTTTGCTTTTCCGACTGGATTGTGCTTTGTAATGTTGTTGAACATAGGATTATCTTGAAGTGCAATTGGCGTTTGTTAGTATCACATCATGTCTTACGTCGGAAATATTTTTTGTCTTTAAATCTAATTAGACTACTTTTTGTTTCATCCCGTAAGCATTTCTTTCAGTATTACGTAACATCATTTTGTAATTAAGGTAGTATTCATTCTTTTATTTGACTCTGCAAAGTTATGTAATTCCCGAAGGACGTTGCAAGAAGGTTGTATTTAAGAACAATTTTTTACATTCAATCCACGCGCTGTAAAGCTTGATGAAGGCCGTACGACCGAAACGTTTTTTATTAAATTTTTAAATTTTCAAACATTTTGCTGTCAGAAGTTGTCCGTCCTTGCATTTTTCCTTTAACTATTATATATATATTGATATGTATTGATCAAAACAAGTAAGCTTCACAGCAAAAGATAGCCAATGGCAATCAGTGACATTTATAAGCACTCAAGCTTGTGGTTATTGATTGGTAATCGATTAATTGGCCGATAGCAATCAATAACAATTAACTAATTAACATTGATTGGTATCGATTGATTGATTGATTGGATTCCGATGATCAATTATTGTCATAGATTTACCATGCCGGGTATAGATTAATTGTCTTTTTATTTCTTTTAAATTATTTACAGGAGAATTGTTTTACCACGAAGTTCTTTCGACTCCAAAACAAAGTTTCAAGAAAACACAGGGAAGAGTTTTGGAGGTGGCACATTTAATGTGAGTGAAGGTGGCCTCCTTGAGAGATACCACAACTTTTTAAAAGAAGAGTACCAGGCAGAAACCGTGCGGCAGTATTGTGCAGCAGAATGCATTGGATTGCAAATGAGAGGACAAGGATATTGGTGCCTATCAAGTGAGGTAAGTACAAGATAATTAAATTGCCTTGATTTTTAAGAGCATGTCAGTTTTGATTATGGTATGTTAAATATGATTAGAAATCTTGAGTAGTATAGTCGGAGTCAAACGAATACCACTTTGGGTGCACCTAAATTTTAAACCTCTTCACGAGACTAGTAGTCAGGGACCAAAGCCAAACCATGCTCACATAGCTCGCATGGTTTGGCTATGGTCCCTGACTATAGTCCCGTAAAGAGGTTTAAAATTTAGGTTTACCAAAGTAGTATTCGTTTGACTCCGACTATACTACTAGGGGAAAGAAAGGGAGTAAAAGGGAGTGAAACCCCAGGCGGGGACAAGCAATTAGAGAATTGACACCGTGCAGTATAAAACACAGAGATGGGAAGAGGAAGAAACGGCGTTACAAATCAAAGCATGAGAAAACCAAAAGTAAGTAAAAATAAACAAAAGGGAGGGCGTCCCAATTTTGAAATATTTCGCTCACCCCTCGCCAAACAAGAGCGTTCACCAATGTCAATAGATCACATTGTCACAGAAATGAAAAAAATGAGCCTTCAAGATGTAATAATTTTTTTACCAAGCAATTAGAGAAACACACCGACAAGTGTATAAACATGGCAGACACATTGGAATTAATAAAAGCACTTCCACTAGAACTTCGAGAAAAAATCTGTACGGAGTATATTATAATAAAACTCTGGCAGCGAAAAATGCTTGGCTGGGACGAGGTTCGAAAAGAAATCCACAAAGGATATATTAAAATGAAGCTCAAACAGCGAAAAGCTCTTGGCTGGGACGAAGTTCATGCTGCAATCCATGAAGCTCCATTTTGCGATCACAATGAACAAATTGTAAGGGTCTTGTTCTGTTATAAATGTGACAGAAGCAGATGTTCGCGAAATGGTCACTGTAAACTGTGTATTAGAAATGGATTCAGACACTATCTCGGCTATCCTATTTATGAAGAAGATGATTATGATGAGTGTTTCAAGAAATCTTTCTACGCAGGTTGGTGATATTTCTGAGAAGAAGAGCGGAAACCAATATTTATATTACACAAGCCCAATATTGAGTGAAGTTAACTTACCAAGCGAGACTGTTTATTTTTTTTCCGCCTCTCTCATAGCCTCCACTACTTGACGTGCTATCTGTCTGACCTCGTTTTGCCAAACAGGTGTAGAAATTTCGTTTATAACATACATAAGAGCATGAAATAGTGAAATCATTTTGCGTGTCTTCCCGTGTAATTATATTCAAGAAAGTTCTTGAACTTTGCGTATTTACATAATCTTACTAACGTCTAAATAGAAAACTGACAGGTCTTAATTTGTTTTTTTTAAAAATAAGCAGAGCGGAGCGAAAGAACAATAGATTTGATTGTTCTGAAATTTTTTTAGGCTAAACCACAGAATTTAAGCACTGAAGAATGTAAAAACAAAAGATTTGCGTGGGAGGTAAAACCGCAGAATGAGAATTGATTGACAGCGCACGTGCGGATATTGTTTTTATTTCAAAGCATTGACGTCACGGCTGCGCTTAATAACCACACAGCATGCAAATTCGAGCTGTTTACAAGCGAGCAGGTTTGACAAAATTAAAAGGAACGACAAAACTTACTAGTCTTACTACCTATAAGTATAATCGTCTATTAAAATTAAACTCACTATTGCATGTTTCATATTAGTTTGTTTTTGATTTGGGTTGTTAAACTGAACTATATAAAGTGAAATCGTGTCTCCAGGGTCAAATCTAATAGGTTTTGGTTTGTAATTAAAACCGGCCCCCGCATATTGGTATCTTAAGCCATTTGCATTACGTTCGCTTTTAAACGTATAAATGTCCGAGAGGTTTATGATAAACCTAAAACCTATCTTTTCATAATTTCGAGAGACACCTTTATCTAAAATAAAAACTGAAGCGCCATCAAGGATGCAAGGAAATGGCGACATTGCCTCAAAGAGATCACCGAATTTAACAGCACCATTATTAATATCTGATTTCCATTCTCCAGGTATTATTATTTTGGGTCGTAAATTTCTTAGCACAAAACCACTTAGATTATAATTTTTTATATCAAAGCCGTTCATATCTAAATTTGTTTCTAGAGTAAAATCGCCGTCATCGATAATGAAAGACTGATTGTAAACAGTACCGTCTACATCTGTTTGAAAACCTTTTATTCCATAAATAATCAAAGCAGCCTTTTCAAGTGGCGACGAGCCATCATAACCAGGATTTGAAATATTAAAATAGATAGTGTTATCGTTGTCTTTGTATTTGTGCGTGTGAATAATGGTGCGTGAATATTTCGGGCTGTGACTGTTGAAGTGCTTGGTATGGTAAGTAAGAGTATCAACTGGGTTAGGAGTTGAAGGACTGAAAAACCAATTAGTATCAACTTTCGGGATAAAGAACTCGACACATATAGTGTACTCTCCTTCCTTTAGAGGTGTTTTATTTAACGCCAAACGTGAGTTGAAAGAATTGACACCAGTTCTTACGAGATTGAAAGTATAAGCCTTTTTATTGACACTGTGAAGGTTGGATATAAAGTCTTCAACTGTAACAGAAGTAACATTGTTTACAGCAAAAACACCTACCCTTTGGGTTAAATAGGCTAGAGCATTTTGCTTATGAGCAATTCCTGTTGTAATTGAAGTGGTGGACACATATTTTTTCATTGAAGTGAGATTTACAGCATCTTGGTCGCCGACAGGATTTGCAAGCTGTCTGATCGCATGGTCTTTCATGAGAATATCTCCAGAAATATTAGCGGTTGATAAATCCGCACTATCACCCTTCGCCCCTTTTTCACCTTTTGGTCCAATAGCGCCCTTTGAACCCGCGGGTCCTGTAGGTCCAGTGGGTCCCGCAGATCCTGTAGCTCCGGTTGGTCCCGTAGGTCCCGTTGCTCCCGCAGGTCCTGTAGCTCCGGTCGGTCCTTGCGAGCCCGTTTCACCCTTTAATCCTTTTTCCCCAACATTGCCTTTATCTCCTTTAGGTCCTTGCGGGCCAGTATTGCCCTTATCACCTTTTTCACCTTTAGGGCCAGCGGGTCCAGTTGCGCCAGTTGGACCAGCAGGGCCGGCAGGGCCGGTTTCCCCTCGGATTGAAGTAGACTCTTCATGTGTTTGAGTTGCACCCGTCGCACCGTTAAGATATCCCATCTCTATATATCTTCATCAAAATTTTTGAGTGTGGTTTTTTTTGGTTTGTCGTAGTATAAAAAAGAATATTTAGCATCGGTAGCCCTTTCAAGCAGCTCTCTGTCAATTCCCAATTCATCAGCAATACGGTTATTTTCTCTGGGAAGAAAGTTGAAAATGCAAAAGTGGGTGCAATTATCTCGGATGTTTTTGGGGGTTTTGAAGTAGCTTTGAGAAAGATAAATGACGCTGCAATTGCGCTGCCGCCCGTTCATAAAATAATCGATAATGTCGTTTTGGTTTTTTTCACAAACCATATCATCGAAGATTACAATTTTTTGGTTGTCAGTGGGCAGCATCTCAAGAGGAATAACATCGTTGGCGCCTTCAATAACATTATACCCAGCCGCAGGATTGACTCTTTTATCGAAATCATCAATCATATATTGGTACTTGTCTTGATGCAGGTTTTTTGTGCAAAGGTAAATTTTGTCGTAGACCAACAACCTGTAAAGCATATGCATGAGAATATTTGTTTTACCAGAGTTGCTCGGCCCGCAAATAAGCATCCGAAAGGTATTTGCTGGCATACAAGGGTGGCCTTGCTTGTAACTACTTTTTGTAGTCAAACTGGGGTCGTAATTTGGAATTTTCATTTTTTTTCTGTTATATATACGGCAAAAATATGTCCATGAAGAAGTGGCGAAAACTTGCCAGCGAAAAGGCACAAGTTGAGCAGCAGAACGACAACATTCTCGCGGCAATAAAAGAGAACAAAATCAATAAAGAGTTTAGCCAGCTATCAGGTGAGGAGTTGTTCAAACCGATCACATCGCGGCTTGACAAACGCCAAGAAGAGGCGGCACCAAAAGAAGAGAAAGAGGAAGAGGAGGTTCCAGACTATGGTATGGAGGATTTTGACTTAAACAACCCTTTTGACGAAGATTTTAAACCGGATGCGGAAACTCCACCACCATCACCATCACCACCACCATCACCATCACCACCACTACCACCATCACCACCCCCATCATACTACACATCATCACCACCACCATCACCGCTACCCCCTTTGGCTGAAGAGGAAGAAATGGAAGAAGTGCAACCAAGCGGTGGGGTAAAACCCACACCCCAATATAGTAAATGGGGGCCACCAAAAGAACCAGGTATCAAGGGATCAGAGTCAGTTGACCTGCAGACACTGAGCAGCATGTTAACAAAAAATAAAGACAATCCTGACTATGTCGTAAAAAGCAAAAAATCAAAATTCCACGGCTCCACATTGGCAGACATAAAAAAGGCAAGAGAAGAAATTCTTGAAAGGAGAAAAGGGAATAAACAGCCCAGCGGGGTAAACCCCACACCCCAGAAGGAACCCGACAGTGGGTTACCCCAGGATGAACCTGAAAGAGAAATGGAAGGAAGCGGAAGTGTTGATCCAAACGCTTTGGTTGAAAGGCTACAATTAAGCTTGGCGTCTATACAGGCGGGCAACACTTCACTGAAGCTGAAAAAACAGGTCCAGCAGATGTTAGGGTTGCTGGTAAAGCTAAAGGAAATAACACAAAAAGAAGCCCACAAAATTTTGAGTAATATTATATAAGCAACATGTCAACCCATTTTCATTTCAACCTGTTGCTTGACTCGCAGCTGGCCAAACAAAAAAACACCAACAGCAAGTCACATGACTTCACAATTAACTTTGACCCACCAATCGCTTTAGACCCCTACAAAAGGTACAAGGCGTCGTTAAATGAGCTGGTATCCATGTCTTATTCGTGGTACAACATCGCGAAACGGTACAACAACAACGAGTTCAAATGGCGGAAAAAAACAGAGAACTGGAAAACCGTGACAATCCCGGACGGAATGTATAATTACAAAGACCTCAACACCACAATTCAGTCACTAATCGGAAGAGTGGATCCCAAGGATGAAAAATCCGAGTTTATTGTCCAGCTGTATTTTCACAGCACAACGTATCGGGCGGTCATTTTGTTGCAGGACGGCTACGAGCTTGACCTAAGCGTAGGAGAATTCGCCGAGTTGCTGGGTTTTGACAAAACAATAGATGGAGCGAACAATAGGAGCGACCGCATGCCAAATATAACAAGAGGCGTCGACTGGATCTACATCCATTGTGACCTCATTACAAGGGCCGTGGACAACATCGGGGGTGACGTTATGTTCTCTTTTTCAACCGCTGAACTCTCAGTCAGCTACCCCTTTTCAAAAGAGCCTCGCCGTCTCCTGTGGCACCCGGTGAACAAAAATAGAATCAATTCCATAAACATAAAGATCACAGACGGACGCAACAACATTATAGATCTGAATGAGCAAGACGTGGCTTTAAGCATAATCATCGAAGAAGAAAAAGAAAAATAATTTACACATAAGTATAATAATGAATCATCCGAGCGAGTGGGCGAGATATTATGACGCGCCGAAGGGAACCTATAGATACAAACACAAAGGTACGGGGGTTGTTAGAGACACCCTGATGAATATAGGAAAGCGGTTCAAAAAGAAGGTCACCCGTCAGACGTTGAAGAAGGCTGTAAATGAAGCCTCGAAGCAAATGCTGAAAAAAGCCGCAGAAAAAGCAGAAGAAAAAGCGGCTGACAAGATACAAGCCGTTTTGCTAAGTGGGGTATCAGCAACTCAGTCACTCGGCAACAAAGTTGCCAATTCCACACCCAAGAGTAAAAGGGGAAGTAAAAAGACGACCTCACTTAGTACCGAGTCGCGGCAGAAACTGAAGAAGATGCTAAGTGGGGTATCAGCAACTCAGTTGAGTGGAGATTCGCGGAAAAAGTTGAACCAGATTTTAAACGCGGGTCGGGCTGCAAAGTTGAAAGTAAACCAATATTTGGCGGAAAATTAAAATAATTTTTTTAAAAGATATATAGGACGCAAGATGTTCAGAAGCCACAGGATTTTGGAAAAAACAGAGTATGTTCGTATCGGGTTAGACAAACCGATCACTATCCCGGGTAACAATCAGCACCAGGTAAAAACAAACTATAAATTCACACTCACCGACCGAGACAACTGGTTTGACTGGTATAACGCCTACTTCCGGGCTGATTTCACTTTCGAGGCAACCGCGGATGGCGCAGCAGTTGCAGGGGACGTCCGGTCAGCGCCCATTAACGGCTCATTTTCACTGATAAACAAACTTGTGGTAAAATCATCGGGCAAAAACATTTACAACGTAGACAACATTCACAAGTTAATATTCATCAAAAACTTGTTGGATTTTTCTGATGACTTTGCGAGGAGCGCGGCAAAAAATCAGTTTTGGTATCTGGACACGGATAATAGCAATGTAACGGCCGTCGCTGCCACCAACCAAGGAATCAGACAAAGGGGCTTGCTTGCCCACGCCGGCCTCACGGTTGAAACCCTCATACCGCTTAACAGGTACTCATTCTTCGAGGAGCTGAGTGACAAGCTTCTTCCCCCCATGCAGATGGAGTTCGAAATTGAGCTACAATCGGATGCAGAGCTGATTTGGCAAAACGATGGCACCAATCGTAGGGTAGTGGTGAGAAACTTCGAGCTGTGGGTTCCAATGCTGCGTTTTACCAGCGAAGGGCAGAAGCTCGCAAACGATAACTTTTTGAAACCTCAGAAATGGACGTACCTGAATGAAATGATCCAGCCCAGCAGCAGCCGGCGTGACGCTTTCGGTTCGTGGCAGATAAATCCCGGCGTAAAGGACGCCAAACATGTTTTCATTTTCATACAACAGTCAAGAAAGGAAAACTCCTTAACTCAAAACCCCTACTTCTTCGACACCTTTGACATTGACGGAGACAATTCAGCCAAGCTAGCGACCTGCCGGCTGCAGTACGGCTCTTCGCAGTACTATCCGGAGCTGGACTACGACGAAAACTTCAAACTGCGCATTCTTAATGACTTAATGAACTACCGGTACCGCAAAAACGACTACAACACCGGTGTTCAGCTTCAGCCCAACAACTTCGAGACGCTGTACCCAATAGTCTATTTTGACTTACGCGAAAACAAGGATAACATGACCAACGACCCGAAGCAGATGGTTTTCCACTACAGGCTCAACGAGGCGGCCAACGCGCAAGACTACACCATTTATGCAGGAATTTTGTACGAGTCCGAACTTGTTCTCAGGCAGGTGGGCAATGAGCTGGTTATGGTGTAAAATAATTTTTGTATGAAATATAAGAGATGACGACTTACTATCCGCACAAGATTTCGCTTTCAGACGGGCAGAAGGTAAGCCTCGCGCGGGCCTTTGGGCCAGGAGAAGCAGTTATGCTCAGATTTAAAAACGAGGCCATAACCGGCGGTAGCGACACTTTGCACTTGACCGCCAGGCAGATCAAAAAAATACAGCGCGCTATCAAAAACAAAACAGGCGTGGACATAGACATGAGCAAGACACAAATCAGACATGTGCGCAAGATGGCACGTGGGGTAAACCCCACACCCCACGGAGGGGCCGGCATGCGGGTAAAACCCCCAACAGGAGGAAAGGGAATGCGCATCAACTCTCCTCCATATTTCCGGCGCCCTCCACCATTTATAGGTTCTTGGGGTGACCAAAAAAAAGCCTACCTTCGTTGATGTCCCCTTAACTGATTATGACTTGCAGCGGTGGTGCCAATACTTGAAAATCCCCATCAAAGGCATATTTGCGAGAGATGAAATTGAAATCGTGGGTAAAAACCACTCCCCTTGTATAATCAACATGGATGATCTTGGAGGGCCAGGCACCCATTGGGTATGCTGCTGGGGTGGACGGGAGTACTTTGACTCTTTCGGTTTACCTCCGCCCGCGGAATGGGAAATTGAGTTGATTCTTGAAGGTAAAAAGACCTTTCTCCGGAATGACAACCAGCTTCAGTGGGAATCCAGTGTGCGCTGCGGCTACTACTGTTTGCTTTTCCTGAATGAACGGCACCGCGGGCGTACATTTCAAGACATTTTGAACATGTTTTCAGAAAATACACACGCCAACGAGGCTGTGGTGAAGGATTATTTTACACATAATGTATAAAGATGGATGTTTACTGTGTGAAAGAAAAGCGCTTCACACCTAATGTGGTGGGAAGTGAAACATTTGCAACCGCAAGAAATGGTAAAAGGTTGCTTAAAGTAAAATGTGCTAGCTGCGGCATTACCAAGACAAGATTTGTCAGTGCTCAAGAAGGAGGTAATATTTTGGATCCAATATTTAAGTGGACCAGAAGTGGTTTACCCAAAAAGAAGAGAGAAGAACTTGCACGCGCTGAAAAAAGAATGTTCGGAGGTGGAGTAGTGGGGGTACCCCACACCCCTAGTGGAAGTGGAGTTTTTGATACAGTTGGAAATACAGCAGCTGAAGCTTTCTTTGAGTACGGAGTTCCTTATTTAGCCAAACAGGGTGTTAAACAAGGAAGATACTTTGCAAGCGAGTTTTTAAGACAACCAGAGTATCAGAAGAAGTTAGCCAATAAAGCCAAACCAATCGCAAGAAAAGCTGTTAATTACACAATTGATGCTTTGTCTGGGGATTTGTTGACTAAAGCCTCAAACAGATTAAGACCAAAAGATATGATACCAGGGCGGGGTTTACCCCGCACCCCAAAGTTGAAAGGCGGGTGTCACACAGCGGGTAGCAACTAAGTTGCTGATACCCGAGAATTTTCTTTAATTATATAAGATGGAGGTATACTGCGTGAAGGAAAAGCGTTTCACACCCAACGTACCGGGAAGTGAAAAAAACACTACCACAAAAAATGGTAGAAGAATGTTAAAAGTAAAATGCGCAAGTTGTGGCATTACCAAGACACGATTCATTTCTAATAAACCCCAAAGTGGTGGTAATTATGATATGAGAATTTATGCGGGTAATCGAGTAGATGACCCAACAAACCCCCTTTATGAACGTGGGGGGCGGGGTTTTGATTTACATAAAGCTATTGGTAAGCTGCCTAAGCCAAAAAAGGGGTGGACGCTTCCTGGTCATAACTACACAGGACCGTACAATCCCCTTGAAAAACAGCTTTCTTACGACCCCAAGACGGGAAAGATATTAAAGATTTACCAGCAACCCACAGGCGCCACGGACGCAGTTGCAATGCAGCATGACGTTGATTATGCCGTCTGCGCAGGCAAGAAAAATGAGAAAGGTTGCAAACACGTTGCAGACAAAAAAATGGTGAAGGCGCTTGACGCTATTCCCAAAAACAAACGGCAATGGGGTCACGCCGCGGCGCGCAACGCAATCAGCTCAAAGCAAAAAGTAGGATTGGGTGTCGGTGAAACGATCAATGAACAAATCGCGAAAAAGATCCCCGGCTTTCAACAGTCTCAAGATGTGGCTGCTGCAATCATGGCTATCACAGGTGGTGATAAGGATTTGTTTAAAAAGTATTGGAGTGGTGACATTGCCAAGGGGGCATTTAACACTAAAACTGTTCAGCAAAAAGTTTTGGACACACCCTAAAAATACAACTGGGCCATGTAATCGGATTGTATATAAAAATGGAAAATGGCATAACCAATATTGCGATTAGATTAGACATTTTTTAAACACATATATAGAAAATGGATTCTGCAACACAATTCAGGCGGGCTGAAATAGAATTGATAAAGACAAATCTTGAAAACCAGTTGGTGCACTACTACGAAACCTCAGCCAAATTCAAACGGTGGCACACACGTTGCCAAACGGTATGTGCCTTTACAGGCGGAGTCGCTACCATTCTTACCGGCTCTGGGCTCGCCGCTTCTCTTTCTGCGGTTGGCGTTGCTGTTGGCGGTCCTTTAATCGCAACTGCCACCTTGTTTTCATTGGTGTCAACCTCCTGCATGGTCACCATCAAATTTTTCCTGCGGAAAGCGAAAAAACACGAAAAAATACAGACCCTGGCTGAAGCTACGCTGAGCACGATCAACTCTCTCATATCAACCGCTCTTGAAGATGGTGTAATCTCTGACGGTGAGTACCAAGATATTGTGAAAAAGTACAACACCTTTACAACTGCAAAGACAAAACTGCGTTTTTCAAACCACACTGACGGTGGAGTGGGGGTAAAGGTTAACAGAACATCTAAGACAACTGCTGTTTAAAGGTGGGGTAAACCCCACACCCCGGGATTTAGCTCGCTGTTTGCCACCAGCCACCATTCGTTGAAACTTTTATCCGCTTTATTTCTGGTTTGTTGCATCGTTGGCAATCTTTTCGTGAGCTTTTTCAGTATTGCATTTTTCGCCGGCCAATCTCTTGTTGAGACCTTTTGAAAATAGTTGTATAAAAAACAAACGTAGTTACACGACCTGAGATTAAACTGCTTGAACTGGCAAATGACATTACCCAAAAAGGTCACCCCTATTTCGTCACCGACCTGTTCTAAAGAAATGCCGACTTTTTTTAGTACTGAAATTAAATACCATAATTTTGGTTTGGGAGGGTGGCTCATCTCTTCGTGGGGTAAAACCCACACCCCTTCGAGGTCGTAACGGTCGTCAAGATCTTTTTCCGGCTTGATTTCTTTTATTTTTTTTATTAACTCTTCCTCCTCTTCCAGCAACATTTCGTTAAGCGTGGAGAGAAACTCAGTTGCAAATACCCCACCGTAAGGGTCACCCAAACTCATTTTTCCCGCCATGTATATATGTCCGCGCATAATTGTTTAAATGGACAGAAAATTGGAGCGGCGTTATTACAGCCCACAAGGTTACTGGAAAGGTATCTCTGCCATAAAAAAATTAGCGGTTGCTGCTAAGGTTCCTGAAGTTGTTGCTAAAGAATGGTTGTTCAAACAAGCGCTCTGGCAGATCTACCTCCCCGCCCCGCGCTACATTCCTCGTCCAAAATTCGACGTGCCTACACCCAACAAAGTGCATCAGGCAGACCTTCTTTTTCTGCCGCACGACAAAGTGGGCCGTAGCACTTACAAATACGCGCTTACCGTTGTTGATGTTGCTAGCAGATTCAAAGAAGCTCAGCCTTTAACCTCTAAAAACTCTGATGAGGTTGCCAAAGCTTTTAAGACAATTTATACACGTGGACCTCTGAAGTGGCCACAGATGTTGCAGGTTGATCCTGGGCGTGAATTTATGGGCGCTGTTACAAAAGAAATGGAAAATCACAAAACTTCTATCAGACGAGGGCACCCTGAAATACATAGAGACCAAGCTATCGTTGAACGTTTCAATCGCACCTTGGCTGAGCGTTTGTTTGGGTACCAGTACGCCATTGAAATGCGTAGCAATGAGGGTCAGCGGTCCACAGAGTGGGTAAAAAGGCTCCCCTCAGTTGTTTCTGCTCTGAACAACCAAGTCACTCGATTGATTGGTATGAAACCTGCTACCGCAATCAAGAAAAAAAATGTTTATGCAGAACCGTCAACTAAATATTTGAGACCTGTTGGTTTAAACGAAAAAAAGCTCCCCTCCATAGTTTTGGTTCGGTATTTGTACCAACCTGGCGAGCTTGAAGGAGGGACGAAAAGAGCCACTGATCCAATCTGGTCTTTGAAAGTTTACAACCTTGAACGTTCTTTTACCAAACCGGATCAGCCAGTTCTCTACTATTTACATGACGGGCCCAAACGTGGATTTGTACGTGAAGAACTGCTTGTTGTACCTCCAAACACACAATTACCTCCTGCCAAAGTTACCTAGGGGTGTGGGTAGCAACTGAGTTGCTGATACCCCACTTAAATGTGGTATTCAATTGGTTCGGTGTGAATCCCGTCAGATAGCACCCATCGTTTGTCATAATATGCACTCAACCCCAGCTTCTCCTGTTCGTAAGTTACTATTTTTCCATCCCGCATCCGAAACCCTCTGTTTGTTGCCATATCCTTGTTTCCTTCTAACGCTGCCTTGAAACGATGCCAGGTTATATCGTTTTGCTTCCTTGACATACCCTTTGTGCTGAACTTCTTTTTTTCTCCTCGGTCGTCAATATAGTAGCATTTGGGGCAAAGTGCTATCATCCTGTCCCCCTCACATTCCAGCTTAAACAGACCTGGTGTTCTCCCGCTCCACTTGTCCCATGCCAGCCAATTCTTTTTTTGTTTTTCGAATTCTGCTTTCATCTCTGGTTTCACAATGTCCTCGAGTTTCTTACCAGAGATAGCCAAGTAGTTGCTGTCTGTGTCCATCTGAATCAACTCGAAATCTTTTCTGTCTAAGTACACGTCAAGGAAGTCGTAATAGAATTCCAACATCCTCAGCTTTGCCAGCTGGTAGACCGCTATTCCAACCTGAAACGGTCTTCTTATTGTTATCCTTGGCTTCCTGCTTTCTAACTCATACGCCTCTCCAATCTCGTCAAGGTCTGAGAAATATGCACTTCGCAATGCTCTGTCAACTACCTTCTCATCTTTGGTGTAAATGACGTTTTTTTGCCGCTCCAAGGCTTCTATTAGCTTACCGTACCCACTGTTGCCCAACAGTTTGAACACATCGGCCAACAGTGCTTTGCTTTTTTCCTTATCTCCTGTGCGGCGAGCCTCCGTGACTTGTGCCACGAACCAGGGAAAGATCTTTGCCGGTGTGTAGTCTATTGTCCGATAAACCTTTGTTATTTCCGCTCCGTGATTCACATACCAGAGCAGCAGAGGGGCGTATAGTAGTATCCTCTTTGCCGACAACGCCCCCATGAGTTTCTTATCTTCTCCGCGTTTTCTTCCTGTATCCCGCAAGTATTTTAGCATGTGTTCGGGAACAGCTTTTGCTGGCACCACTTTGTTATAGAAGAATGGACACATTTCCTCGAACTTTGGGTGCAATGGCTTCGGAATCTCTATATCTACTTCTGCGTACCCGAACCAGCTTCCTTCTTTGAGAGTTTGTGTTAGTATAAAGGGCGCTGTCAAGTCGTCAAAGTGGTGTTCAACACTTTCCTTTCCGCAAGGCATTTCCCTTAGCATTGTTGAGAGATAGAGGGCGTTGGCATCATATCCGACGATGTTTTGACAAAGTTGTGGTTCTGCTATTTGATGTGATCTTATTCTTGTTTTTCCGACTTCGTGGTATCTTGTGAAATCGATGCTTGGCCCTCCAACAACCGCTTCTTTCAGCATCTCGTACGCTTCTTTGCTTGGGGCGTAAAGATCTGCGCCGCGCTTAATAGACCCTTTTAGCAAGTAATTTAAGCTCACCCCTGGAACACTGACTGCGTCTTTCATTATGTCAATCCCCTTCTCTTCGTAGAAGTTTTTCATCTTTTGCAGCGCCTCAAGTCCTGGGGCCACATCCAGATCATTATAGTAACGCACCCAGTCTTTGAAGGTTTTCATTCCCTTTTCTCGGAACAGCTTCTTGCAGGCTTTCCATTCCGACAGTTTTAGCACAAAGTCTCCTTTCATCTTTGAATACCAATGCAGGTAATCCGGCAATCCCGGGTAATCCAGCTTTTCTAGGCTGTCAAACCACTCGTATGGGAGCCAGGATTTCGTTGTTTTACAATCGTAGGCTTTTACCCATTTCTCGTAGGAGGTACCTGCACCAAGGTAGTTCATTATGTCAAGGAAACGGAAGCCAGAAGTGAGTATGAACATAATTTTGTTTCTGTTCTTTGCCACTCTTACTTTGTTGGTTGTGTCCGCAAGTTTTTCCGCGAAGTACTCTTTGATCAGATTCAGATCTTATTGCCCCGAGTTGAACCCGGTAACTACCACCTGGTCGCACCATTCTTCAATCTTTTTCCTCTGGTCTTTTGGTAGCAGGGCGACGTCTGCTGGCATAAACTCCTCTCTTACTCGTTTCCTGATGTTTCTGCCCCGCCTCTCCAGCTCTTCCACAAACTTGCGAGTCATTATTTTCGGATCTCTTTCACAGATGTGGGTTGGCTCTCTTTCATGCGTGTCACCGATGCTCACCGAGACTGGAACGTGTTCGTTAACGATAGTGAGTCTGTCTGTCAGCTCCTTCCGCTTACTTTCGTCTCCGTACGACTCAAAATCGTAGAAGATCGCGTGTGGGTAGTTTTTTGATTTTGCTTCTGGTAGTTGTTCGACATATCTATCTCCAACTTCGCACGTCCAACACTCTATTACTTCGTATCCAGCCTTTCTGAGATAAGCTGTTCTTCTCTTTGTTGCCTGGTAGAGTTCTTCTCTTGTTTTACCGTCATGTCCGATTATTCTGTCACGATCCTGGTGACATTTTGGACAGCCGTGCCAGTGGCAACCATGGTATTGAAACACAATCTTATCCTTATGGTTGTAACCATCAACTGGGCCTTTCCCTATCCGACGCTCTCCTCCGTGGCCTGACATTGCGTGATGAATGGGGATTTTCCGATGCTTTGCTTCGTACTCAAGCCACTGAATTGATTCTTTTGAGGCTTTATGCTTTGGGAAAAACGCTTTCTGGTAAGCTGACTGTGGCGCTTCAACCTTTTCTCTGGGACAATCTATTACTGTTTTCCCTTGCGCACATCTATCTGCATGACGTTGAAGATTGCAAACCTTTGTGAATCTTGCGTTGCAATGGGTGCATGCATAAATTTTCGCTAACTTTGTAATGTCTTTTATCAAAAATGAATGCTCTCCAAAAATACCGATTGTCATAACGTTTTTAAACTTCGACGCTGGATTTCTTGTGAGGTGCCATACAACTTCTTTATCATCCACACGCTCTGGTATATAAACCCTGATGCCTAGCCAACTAGAGAAAGCGGAGCCCTTATTCAGGTGCATTTCTACCTTTTCCAATTCATCAAGTGAGGTTTTTACACAGTTCGTCGGTGTATCCCTGAGCTTGAAGAAACTCTTCACCAGACCTTGTGCTACTTTTGTGCTTCTATCTGCCCTAGCTCCTCTGTGCACAGCGATACAACGCCATAGACACATGTTATCTCTATAGGTGTCCAGTGTCACCATTGCATGATTCCCACGTGCAAGGTTGCGCAGCCAGTCTGGTAATGGGCCTGTCCCCATCAGAGGTTGCCGGTCGAGCACAACTTTTACATCAACAGCATAGTAGTGGTCGAAGATCCATTTTGTGTCTGGTCTTTCGATTCTATCTATGTCCAGACGTTCAGACTCCCTTTCCCTCAGCCATTTTTCCGCGTCTTCTAGCTTGTTTATCCATCGGGAGCCTTTTTCAGTTTGGTAGAAGGTAAGAAAGGTTCCGTCTTCAATGTTGCGCAAATTAAATGCGAAAACGTACCTTATGTAAAATGATGTTCTTACGTCCTTTCTTATTTTTTCCATGAATTTTGATGTTTGGTCTCTTTCCAGATTCTTTTTGAAGCGCCACCGAATATAACGCCTACCTTTTATCTTCTCTACACCCTCAGTTGTTTCGTCCTTGTACTTATCCTCAACCTCATTCTGGTAGTCTGCCACATTTCTTATGTTTTGGGGGTGGATGGGATCAAACTGCCTCAGAAGTTGAAACTGTCTAATTATTTTTTGTCTTCTGTTCCTTTTTCTTGGGGGTGCTATTGGTTTGTAAGGTTTTGGTCGCAAAGGTGGTTTTAATCGCTTCTTTGTTTCTTCTGGGATTGGTTCTTCCAGCACATTCCTTATTATCTTTTTAACAGCAGGGACGTTTTCTGGAAGTAATTGCGATAAATAGCGCAACACTGCTGGGTCTATTCTCGCAAGTTCTTGTTCGAGAGATTCGTGGTCTACATTTTCAAGAGATTCGAAGTCTATTTCGTCCATTGTATATTAAACAAAAATATTTTTAATTAATTAATTGAAAAACTTTTATACTGCACGGTGTCAATTCTCTAATTGCTTGTCCCCGCCTGGGGTTTCACTCCCTTTTACTCCCTTTCTTTCCCCTAGTAGTATAGTCGGAGTCAAACGAATACTACTTTGGTAAACCTAAATTTTAAACCTCTTTACGGGACTATAGTCAGGGACCATAGCCAAACCATGCGAGCTATGTGAGCATGGTTTGGCTTTGGTCCCTGACTACTAGTCTCGTGAAGAGGTTTAAAATTTAGGTGCACCCAAAGTGGTATTCGTTTGACTCCGACTATACTACTTCTTGAGACCAACATGTAACACAAATGTGACGTGGATACCTACTGCCTTTAAGTGCCTATGAAGTAAAAAAATTTTTGCCCAGTTTGCTTGTTTATGTCTTAATTAAAACGAATTTGTGGGTTTAAGCGATCAGAAGCGCATTCGTTTCGATATTTTGGACCTCAAAGTTTGGATTTCGCAAGCCGAAGCGGTTCCGTTTTTCGCTCCGCCAAAATGCTCAGATTACACAGGAAGTGACGTAGTTGGTGGTGCAGAAAACGATAGTGCTATGGCGGACAAGAGAGCAAAGAGGGGAGGAACGAATTATTGTGCGGCCGGTGGCCCCAATAAAGTGAACTGTTCCAGTAGAACTGGAACACCGGGAATATCGGTGCATTACTTTCCCAAAGACGAAATTTTTCGGCAAAAATGGACCAGATTCGTCCGCACACACCAAAAAGATTTCGAAGGGTATTCGAACCTAAGAAGTCGTCGTTTGTGTTTGGCGCACTTTGACGATAGCTGCTTCGAGCGCAAGCCAGTTTTCCATGGTGAGGGATCTGGAGAAGCCGTGGAGATGAGGAAACTGCTAATCAAAGGTTCAGTTTCATCCAAAAATTCTGATGTCCCAAATACATTGCCTATAACTAAACGAAAGCGGCGAAGAGTGAGCTTTACGATTTATATAAACATTCCATGCTGTGTCACCACGTGCGTGTTTCAAACTCGTATACTTCCATGTTTAGTCACGAACAAACTACAATCAATATTTATTTTCTCATCGAAAAAAATATGAAATATTTTTAATAGAAAGATGTTATGAAGCAGTTGGGGCTAATACAACATATTTTTAAGATTCGGCTATATGTTTGAAATTTCACACATACAGTCTTAGCGCACTTCTAATGTTGTCACTCACGTCTGCAGGATCTATGGAAAATTTCGACAGCATTTTAATAATGGCGAATGCGCTCTTAAAAAATACACTTAGAGCTTGCAAAATGTTGGACAAATTTTACGGGTCCTGCAGTTCTAGCCCTGTTCATTTCGCAGCTGTCAACGCGGCCTGTCGGTCGATTAACTCGCACTGTAATCACGAGTTATACTCATTCTTAATACGTATTGCTTCACAGGCGGGTTAAACACACCATAGGGCTAACTTGCAATAAGGAGAAATGCCTTGTAGGGGTAATTTTCGGTTTCGTGCAGTAAGAAAGTCTAAAAGTACTAGTTTTGGGTTCGCAGAATTATCTCGCCATCTAAAAGTTTAAATATGTCACGTTACACTCAAATTCTCTCATGCTTCGGAAAATATCACCACATTCTCCACAAAAACACCTTTAAAATGAAAGCGAGCTACTGATCGCAACTAGTATTGAAACCAAACAATCATGATATAATCATGAATAACTACGAGGATAGGCGTAAACGGAAATTACACACTCCTAGCAGCACTCGAGTTTCGAAGCTTATTGTGGATCCAGTCTCATAAATCGAAGCCCGTCGATATATCCACAATAAAGATCGCTGTTTTCAGCGCAAGCTCATCCTTCACTAGTAATTCATTTCAGGGAATTTCTCATTCGAATCTACTTCACCGAACTTTGATCGTCCTCGTCGAGCCAACGTTTGTATGATAGAGCGCTATCGGCCTTCAGTTGGACAGGTACAACTGCACTTCCATTAGTGCCAATGGTTTTTTATCGCATATTTCGTTGAGAGATTCTTTCCTGCTTGAAACATGCTCTGCCAAGTCCGCAGATTACTACATATCGTCCTTTTTGGATATGGTTTCGCTTTTTGGACGAAAAAGCAGCAGCTATCTCAGCTGAAGTAGTGAAATGTAAAACAACAGAAATCAAAGTGTAAACAAATCCGTGGAACCACCTAGTACGTCATTTGAGCCAAACTCGTTCCCAGGCTCTGGAACCACTGTTTTGACTAAAAAGGGCACTTTAGGCTGAAAAAAGTCTGATTTCTCTCTCTTTGACATTATTATTTTTTTGGCGTTTTGAAAAGTAGACATAATGAGCTACCAAAAACAGCAAAAAAATTTTTTACTTCATAGGCACTTTAAATAATCAATGTTTAAATTAAAATTTCCTTCTCTAGCCCTCTTAAGGTGGCTGGTATCGGTTTCCAGCATTTTCAAGCATTTTTCAGCTCTTACACTTTTGACGGGTCTGTACTAGAAATCTTTATCAGTTGATGCTACAATAATGGTATCAAATAAATGCCCAATGATTGGTGAATATGTTCTGGTCATTTTCTTGACGTCACTGGTTACCATAGTAACAGGATAACCTGTTAAAAACACCCTTAATTTTAGCTTTAAGTGCTTATAACTCAAAAACGAGCTCGGTGACCCCCATTTTTTATTGTTGAGTTATAATTAGCATGTAAAGATACAACTTTTTGTAAAATTAAAAAAATTTCTACGAAGCGGTTTCAGAGCCACCTTAAATTTTTAAAAATTTAAGGTGGCTCTGAAACTGCTTCATAGAAATTTTTTTAACTTTGCAGAAAGTTGTATCTTAACATGCTAATCAATGTTCAATAATAAAAATTGGGGGTCAGCGAGCTCGTTTTTGAGTTATAAGCACTTAAAGCTAAAATTAAGGGTGTTTTTAACAGGTTATAGTGTTGCTATGGAAACCAGTGAGGTCAAGAAAGTAACCAAAACATACTCGGCAATCATTGGGCATTTATTTGATACCATTATTGTAGCATCAACTGATAAAAATTTATTGTACTATCCAGTCAAAGTGTAAGAGCTGGAAAGTGCTGGAAACCATTACCAGCCACCTTAAATCACATCCTCATACACTTTTTTTGTTTCATTTGGAGGACTAATTTCTTTTAATGTCCTAGTCTAGCCTAGTCTAGGTAACTCCAGAAAAAATTGCTTTTAATGGTGTAAAAAAATGATTCATATGAAATATGTGAATGTAACATATACTCGATCTGTTTCATAGTTCCATGTACACAAGAGATGTGTACTCCATAAGGAACAACAGCGCTACCTGTTTCTTGATCAAAAATTTCAAGCCATTGAAGTGTCCATGAACAGATGTTTGTTGGAAAATCCAGATCATTTGTCTGATATTTTCCAAAGGTATGAATTAATTGAGTTTATTCAATTAACACAGTGCAATATCAAGCTAAGTGAACCAGTAAACCTATGGGACTGTACAGGATAATTGTGTGTTTATCAAACGAACTGTTTGGTTGTTAGATAGCATCGTGATAGCCACATGTACATAATTTAAGTTATTGGCAATTGTTTTTATCAGTTTACGTTTTTTCGGGGGGGGGGGGGGGGGCAGTATAACTCTAAATGTATTGTAGTTAGTTTCTCTGTAAGTGTTTCATAGTTTTGTGTTGTATGCATAATAAGTTAATAGTAAGTAGAGTATTGAAGTTTGTAATGTATTGTAAGAACACTGTAATTAATGTGAATAATGTCTGTATGTAGTGTTGTTAACATTGAGCAATAAAAGAAAAGATTTCTGGCACAGAAATGGCACTTTTTTGCCACTCACCAAACTGGCATGAAAGCTATGACACAAAAGAATTCTTTCTAACCCTTTAAACCCTGAAGGTTAAGGTTCCTTCAACACACAAAAGGATTTGTTTACTAATTGTCTACTCTTTCCATACTCCTCCAACTGTTGGAAACTGCATGTTAACTATCGTCTGGGTAGTTTGTTGTGCCACTGAAACTGCATCAGGATTGCCTTTGATTGTCTTTTTCGCTCCAAATTGTCTGCATCAGGTAGATAGATAGTCAATCACTTCAAAATGTTCAGAGAATACCCTGGTGATTGCAGTGATCTGCATGTATATTGTTGAGAACTTCTTAGTTGGTGCATTATTTGAGCATTACAGTGAAACCAACTCAACGTTTTTTCAGGTATTGTAAGTAATGTACGCATATATATCATTATAATCCATCAAATATTTTTTGCGCGCGCGATTGGTCTAAACACGTCACATGATGCAGCCAAAACTGGGGAATATCAGATGATATTCCCCAGTTTTAGAACTTTGCGATTTATGTTCGTGCATTTAGTTTTTATACCAAGCAAATTATTAAAATGAATAAAACTAAACACTTTGAACAGGCTAATAACATTTTGAGCGCTTACAGAATTTCTTTGGCGTTTAAAAAAAGGTCTCCCAAAATGCGACCTTGTAAAAAAATATTTGAAGGATAATAAACACATAGCATCCATTTGGCTTCAAAAATATGCACAGATATTTGTCCTTGGACATTATCTGTTCCTCGAAGCTCACAGTTTTCCTCGAGCTTCGCTCTCAGAAAACTGTTCGTTTCTCGGAACAGATAATTCCCACGGACAAATATCTGTGCATATCTTCGCGCCAAATCGAGGCTATTGTTTATTTATAATCCATCAAATATTTTCACGCGATTGGTCAAAACGCGTAATGTGACACAATATGCCCCAACCAAAATCGGGGAATATCCGAGTGATATTCCCCAATTTTCAAAACTCGAGTTTCCAATAAGATGCAAGTCTTGTTTTAAAAGTTTAAGATGGGAACATTTTGCAGTTGTTTCGGAGGAAGACATAAACTTGCTTGTCGAAAAAGCCGTACCAGAAAACACAAAAAAGTCGACCTCGTACGCAGTAAATGTTTTTGACGGTAACCTACTCATAAACATTTCGTTTAATTGTCAACATAATTACAATTGTTGCGAGATTTCTGCACAGTTTCTTCAAGTTTTACGATGGCTTAACAGTTCTTGAGTTAAAAATGTGACGAACGTTATAATATCATTACAAAAAGTTACGATTTCATCTCAATTTGGTGTGTTCACATTTTTTTTTCAGCTTGGCGAAAGGAGAAGGCAATTAGCACGCCATTACACAAATTTGCAAAAGAAGAGCTCATAAAAATTTTGCAAAGATTTTACGTCGAAGCTCGGCTCATCCGACAGCAAATACTACAGCTGTAACTCAATGAGGGCTATTCGTGCTGGGCTAGAAAGGCACTCAAATAAACAAAACTCAAACTTCAGTATCATAACTGACCAACTGCTCTTAATGCTCACCTGGTCGAGCTCGCTCGCAAAGGAAAAATTTCCTCTACAAAGCACCAGGCAGCCATGGTTCCTAAAGACGTTCAAATTCTTTACAACAAGAAGCAGCTTGGGTTGGAAACACCAGAAAGTTTGCTACAGACCGCATGGTTCAATATCATGCACCATTTCGGAAAACGCAGTCGAGAAAACCAGACGACATTCAAATTCACAAATCAAGCAGCAGTCTGGAGTACATTACTCTTGTTGAAAGGGCCATGGAAAACCACCAAGGGGGCCTCAAAAGCAATGAAAACGAAGCTGCAGCTGTTATGTCAGAGATGCCAGGCAATCCTCGCTGTCCAGTGTTAGCCGTGAAGACCTACTTGTCGAAGGAAACAAGCAATGTCAAGCCCTTTGGCAGAAGCCGAAAAATCACAATGCGATGAAATTCAGTCCTACAGAAGATGTATGGTACTGCAACACACTGCTTGGAAAACACAAGCTGGAAAATCGTCTGTCTGAGATGTCCAAAAAAGCAGGACTTGCTACCATCTACACTTCACATTGTTTGCGAGCCACCTCTGTGATGATCCTGAAGACTTCAGGCTTCAAAATGCCAGAGTAAAGTCCGTGACCGGCCATAAGAGTGACACAGCCGTGGAAAGCTATCATAACCGTCCTACCCTTGAGCAGCAAGTTCAATCTTCAGCGATTGTAAGTGAGTTCGTTGCTGGCGCAAGTAAAAGCCAAGGTTCAAAAGAAGGCGCTCTGATGGAAATAAAGGAAAACCACGTGGCGGTGCCAGCTTCATCTGTAAGTGCAACCTCGGCCTCCACTCAGGTCGCCAGCACATTGTACGTCAGCCATGTGGAGCATTCTGTAATGCCAAGCAGGCAATCCTTTACGGCTGGTCAATTTCACAATTGTATTTTCAATATAAATTACGTTCACGTCGGTTGGATTAACAGAAAACGATGTTTAACAGTTTTCACTTCAGTTTGATCTTGTTTTCGAAAGAGTCCCTGTAGCTATATTCATCAGTTTCTGGAAACCGAGCTGTAATTTTCTCAGTCAATGCCCTGTTTTGTTTGTTTGATTCTTGAGTTCTTGTTGAGGTGGTGCTCACTTTTTGTCCCAACATATCCCAAGATGCATTACATTGCAGCCGGAAGAGCGAAACTCTTGATGCTTGTATTCAGCAAAGACCATACCGTATTCAAGGAAATCAAATGTAACGGGCAAGTCATATTGTCCCAAAAAGCGTAAAACGTTCAGCAAGTTTCAAGTCCAATTAAAAAGACCTGCACTGTCTATCTGTCAGTAGGAATTGGTGCAAGCAACAACGCCACCGTTGTAGTGCCAACAATTCACAAAGTAATAGACGAGAAGAAGACAAGGACGCAGAGGGAAAATTTGTGGGTATTTGGCAGTCATCTACCTCTTGGAAATCTGCATAAAAATGTCGCTGAGCTAACGCAGAACTTAAATAATGAAAGAAGTGAGAGAGAGAAATTGCAGTTTATGGCAATTAAGAGGGTTGGAGAACACCTCATAGATACATTTCCAATATTCAGTGTCCAACAAGGAAGTTGTTTGTATCTTTTAGAAAAGGAAGATAGCAACCAACACATTAGTAACAAGAGGAGGAAATCAAATATGGTGTATTAAACTCTTTTAAGACACCTCAACATTATCCAACTTCATATGAAAGGAAACGCATACATAATGTTAGGTGAGAGACTACAACATTTAATAAGCTTAAATGAAAGTAAAGTATATCCGTGAAAGAAATCATATCCTGGAATTTTGTCAAAATTGAACATTGTCAAAACAACTCCAAATTTTGCATGTAGCTTTGTTTATGTGTGTTTAACATTGCCCGGTATTTCTTTCGCTGTTGTTTGGTCTCTTTCTCCATAAATTACGCATGCAAAAAACCACGGCTTTCGCTTGCAACGTCTTAATTGGATAAGGCATAAACAAAAGAAGCCTTTCATTCGTTGAAACAATGAAATCAGCGAAGGTTAACCGGTTAACCAGTTACGGCTGTTTTAAACCAAGCTCTAAGCCCTAGCCTAAACTTTAACTCTAACCCTAACTCCAAGGTTTAGGGTTAGCGTTTCAGTTTAGGGTTAAAATTTGGGATTAGGGTTAGCATTTGAGCTATAAACCAAACGCTTAACCCTTGGCCCGCGGTTAGCCTTGAGTGCAGTTTGCTTGCGGTTAGCTTTCACTCCGGTTTGCTTGCGGTTAGCTTTCACTTCGGTTTGCTTGCAGTTAGCTGTTTTTTTTTTTTTTTCCTTGTTTGGCTCCACTGACACGACACGCGCTCTGTCGATCCGATTTAACGAACGCGAAGTAAACATGCATGGCGGTCGCCGTCGACGTTAAATTTAACGCTGGTTTTCATACTACATCTTAGTTTTGCTTTCAGTAAAGCACTGTTTGCTCTCACTTCTCCAATCCTTGCATCATCGCATCACACACACTACAAAAAATCCCGCGAAATCAAGACAGGACTTCACGCACTTTTTGGTTTTCGGCTGCATCGATTGATCGATCGATCGATGAATATTTAATGAGGTACCGGGAATTTTGTCGACAGGAGAGGTCCTGCCCGCAACACTCCAACAATTTTGATAAGTCTAAAACCAGCTCGCTTATCGGCAACTTTGATGCCGCAGCATCCCAGCCACCACTGCAAAACTCGTGCTGACAAAGTTCCCGACAAGAAACCTGCCTTAGACTTCCCGCCTGGATCAACCTGCCTTTGTCGGACAACTTTCACCTCCAGCGCCTAAAATAGCGCTATTGTGCAAACAAAGCGCAGAACAACCCTCAGTTCTTCGAGAGATGCTATTGACTTGCGAGTATCCAGACTTAATGATGTGCTTCAACCACCAGACGGTTGCACTCAAAGGATTTTATTCTCACAAGCAAATCGCCATCTTTTTTCCTTTTCTCACACGTCAGCTCAACCTCACAATGTGGTATCCAGTCCCTTTAACCGAGGAAAGAACTAAAACAGATTTGGTTTGATTCGAAATAATTTTCAGGCCGCATTAGCAGTCATTAAATATTTCCCCTGGTCAGGGCCAGTCGCAACATCTTGAAAACTTAAAAATAGGCCTCTTTGGTGACACTGTAAAATTTTCTATTTGCATCTTCTAGCCACGAGTTTAATATCAATTTGCTCATAAACCTTTCTAGTTTCTTATGACAGTTACAATTTTTCCCTCAATTTATCTGGAAAGGCGAAATTGACCATATTATGAACACTACTAATCGATATCGACCGAAGGCTGAAAATTGCCTAGATTTATAAGCTAATTTTACAAATTTCGCACCTGCTTGATGTCTCTAGCCTATACAGCCGAAAAGTGCCATCCTTCATCTGCAAAAATATGCAAAATCCCATGTACGTTTTCAGTATTTTAAAAGTTATGTCCGTTAGTATCAGCACATGTACAAGCATTTGCGATTTTTTCGCCGGTATCGAAATCAACATATCTCGAGCAGATTTTGTCATTAATACAGCTTACCTGCTTCGCTATTCGAGCTTATGTCCACCTTGAGAAGTTTTTCAATCTCCAGGCTGCTGAATTCCATAATAACTCCAGCAGAGAAGTAAGTATTGCCTTCAAAACTTGAGCATGGCAACTACTGAGACTCTTGGTAGTGAACACCAGTTCGAAACAATGGCAACATTTCATGTTAAAAATCCATTGAAACATTACTTCCGAGCTAAATTCCTTCACACATCAGACAATGAACTCTCCAAGTCCGTTATTAAAAATAAAACCCAGATTTTAGGGCTTATATTTGGAAGACATCCTCCAATTTATATTGCTGAATGATTGAGTACAAGTGTGATGCTGCTTCCTCAGAGGTCCGCATGAAACCTCATGGGTAAAACCGCTAGCAAGGGTGTTGAATGAAGTCTTTGGCATTTTGGGGAAAAGTAGAATTTAATTTGAATTCATGATAAAGGGGGAATAATTGTTTTAGTCTAATTTTCAGAGGTGAATATCAAGAACTACAAAATAAAGAACTAAAACATGGAAACAAACACAAATGCTCGCTTGCATACGTGTAAACAAGTTTAATTCATCGTAAATCAGAATTTACACTTTAGTTTAAGCAATAAAACGGAACAAAACAAACACTAAGAAAAAGACAGATATCTAGTACCTTTGATTAGTCGTTGGTGACTTCTGAACAATTGTCTAAATCCTCCTGAAATGAGTCAAGCAGCTCTGGTCTGAAGAGAACTGAATAATTTTGGGTCAATTGATCGCATTGGTTTTCTCATGGCCGTGTGCGATCTACAAAACCACCGACCAACTAGAGCTTTTCCACCAATCAAAATGTTCCCTTCTTATATTCACCTCTGGAAATTAGACTAATAGTAGTTGTACCTGAAACAATGAAAGATTTGATTATGAGATTTTAAGTAACGCTCCACGTAAGAACTAGGCTGATCAAAAGCATGACGCGCCCCTGGATATCGAATATTAAATTATTAACCTTATTAAAATGGAGCCCTCTGATTGGTCACATTTTTTGCTGTATTTTCGTTCCCAGAGTCCTCTGTAACATCTATGCCGAATTTCGTTGCCATGGGAAATGGGGAACTGGGACTACTAGCCTCCTGTCTTCAACACGCTACAGCCGCCATCTTGGATGCGAGATTTTCGGAGGTCGTTCAAGCTGTGATTGTTTGTCTTTGCTCGGCTGTATTGGTAAATTTTCTTGTAAAAAGTAGATATTTGTCAAAAGCTTACCATTTCTTCAATGTGGAATATTTTTGCATGTTATTTAACGCCGTAAAATGCCTGCTAGGCCTTTGTGTTGCTGTACGCAACACGAACTATGGGGACACGTGGACGATGCCTCAAAACTCAGAGTGGCGACCACCAAGGAAATGCGTTTATGCGGTGTAAATGTGGATGGCCGACACAACGATAGAAAAAGGAAGATTTGTTTATCCTGCAGAGACCACATAAACCTGGAACATACGTACGAACCGCTACAGGTAGGAATATAAAGTTAGGAAAAATAGCAATATAAGGAGGCACGTTAAAATTTCACAACACTTGAAATGATTGTTTCTAACGATTTGTCATTTTGTTTATGTGTTTTTAGAAACAAGTTGAAAGTATCAATGAGGACAACCAGAGTTCAGAGAGTATCTTGTCATGCGACTCAGCAGAAATTTCAGTGTGTAATGGCGAGACACAAACAGATACAGTAGTGGCCTGCAGTCAAGGTATCCAGGTTGGGGAGTTCCCAAACAGGCCGTATCAATCATATGAAACTAGGAAAAAGAGTGAAATCCGGACTGAACTTGTTGAGAAAATCCATGATTTATTGAATGGGTATGTACATGGCGTTAAACAGGAGTTGCCCAACCTTGTTCAGGATCTTTTCCTTTCCAAAAAATGGTCAACAACTTTTGGTTTACCAACTGCTCAAAGCAATGGGGATGTAACTGCCCATGATAAGGTTTTGCATTCTATTCTAAAGGAGTACAAAGCATGCAAAAATAAAGAAGAGAACAGTGCAATAAGGAAACAAGGCAAAAAGCTTACCCAAGCCATAAATATTTCAGACACTTTGTCAAAGAGTGCCATTGCACTTCAAGGTAGCACTCCTGATTGTTTTAAATCAAGAATGGATGCAGCTCGTAGCTTGGGGAGGGTTGTCACCTATTCTGCCGAGAGAAGGAGGCTTTTATCAATTGTTGCAAGTGACTATCCTCAGACCCTCTTGACTGCACTTTTCCAATGTTTCAAGAGTACAGTCACTGCAGCAAGAGTTCACGCTATCCTGTTTGGACGAGGAGGAGTGCCCCCTGCATCTTTAAAATTTTCTCGTCAGTGTGTTTCCCAAGAGGTTCTTGATCAGTTGGCTGAATTTCTCCTGAGAGATGACATGTCCCGGCCATCTTCTTGTCGCAGTGTGGTAGTTGAAGATGAGGAGTGCCCTGTAAGATACTGGCAGGATTCTATCAAGGAAGTTGTAAAACAGTATCTGCTCGAATTCCCAAATGGTGTGAAGAGGAGTTACATCTATGCGCATATTCCAAAAAATTTCAGAAGTAACACTCTGCTTGCAGGCCTCTGCAATCTTTGTGAGGACTATGGATTCTCCAATTTTGACAAGTTAAGAGATCTAGTTCAGAAGATAGCAACCGACTGCCCATGTGAGAACTTAAGTGGCATCAAGAAGAAAATTTCAGATTTACAACGCTATTTGAAGACAAAGTTCTCTCATCAGGTATTTTTGTATCTTGTTTTTTTAGTGTATCTTTTCATTTTCAGGTCATCTTACACTATACACTTTTTGCTGTAACTTTACAAGTTGCAGAGGGGATGTCACTTATTGCTTGCAGTTTTTGTTCACAACTCACAAACACTGGCTGAATATTATAAATGTTATGTTGAGAGATTGGGGTGTCACAAGGACAATTTTTTGACAAGTTTTAATGCAAAATTTGCAACACATAAGTGGGTACTGTTTGCTTACTGCAGCATTTATTATAAGGCATGCATGGCACCTGAAAGCATTGTTACAGACTTATCGAGAGAATAAACCAATAAAATATTAATACAAAAACAGCATGTAGAAATGCAGTGGCTTTTTATGCTGCAGATTATTCTTATTGCTATGATAGTTTTTTATATAATTTGCTGTCTTTTATCTATTTCCTAGGTGCAGCGGCACTCCAGTTGCCTTGAACTATGCATGAGTCATGCATTTGAGTCTTGTGCCCTAGACCACCCAGACGTCTGCATGGATTTCATGACAGTGTATGACATTCACTCAAGTCTGTCGACTGCCATTTCCACAGCCCAAGAAGAAAAAAGGCAAAGATTTCAAGATCAGCTTGATGACTTCTTGCACACCTTTTGGAATTACATAGCACATATACTCAGGACGAAGCACCAGGGTGACTATTACAGGTAAGGCATTTTCTAATGATGATCTTTACCTTATCTCATGCATTTTTAATTTATTCCTTTCAATGTTTCCTTCCCTTATTTAATCATGTATGCATTCATCCATCCATCCATCCACCTATCCATTTAGGTATATATCTATGTCATGTATAACCATACATGAAAACAAAGAAAATTTTGGGGGTGCAATTTAAGACAGCATTTACTGATAAAGTATAATAACTATTTTTCCTGGCATAGGTTTACTTTGAAGAATCTTCAGCCAGGTGAAGCTGTGGTGGTTATTGATTATAAGATGAAGCTTGAACTGGGAATGCATGCAAGAGAAGTGCAACGAGACTAGTATGGGAAACGTGGCATTTCGCTCCATGGTTTTTATGTCCTTGCTCAAGTTTCCCATGAAGAAAGACAGGTTGATGTTCTAGATGTTTGGAGTGAAGATACCAAACAAGATGCATGGTTCACACAAAGCGCACTTGATGTTGGTTTTGCGTGGATGGAAAAAGTCTTTCCCAACTTTCATGTGTATCTCTTTTCTGGTAAGTACTTTCTGTGAATGAGATTTGATTTATTAAGATAATTTTAGTATCTTAGAGTAGAGGAATAGTGAATAATAATTAGTAGTTAAGGGACAAAAACCTCTTTGATAGGCTACTTGGGCTAATTAAATTTTTATACGAAGACCTCGCTTCTTTCAGCTTAGAGAAGATGAAGTGTCTATATGAGTTAGGGGTGTCAGGTCAAAAACTCAAGAATGTCAGCTAGCTAATCTGACAAATTTTTAAATAGTTCACTTCTGATGATTTGTTGAAAGCAGTGTGAGTTTGGTATCCTTAATTGAAATTTTGCCTTAAAACCTATTGAAAGCCTCATTTTATCATCTCCACATAAAAATCCTCTTTTGCTATTACTGCATGATAACCAATATAAGTTATCGTCTGTTGCTATTACTACACAAAAACTGATATAATTTATCATGTTGAAACTATGAGAAAGCCCACTTAACAATTTGAAGGACTTGCATACATGTATGGTATCCATTGTTTTTTAGATAATGGACCTCATTACCACAATACAGCTGTGCTATTGTATCTGGCACAGGTGAATGCAGCATTCAACATAAAGTTATTGGAATACAATAACTTTGAAGCGGGAGAAGGGAAAACAGTACTGGACACACACTTTGCCCATGTCTCGCATAAAATAGTCCGGTGGGTGCGTGTGGGCAATAACTTAGATTCAGGAGAGCAACTGGCAAATCTCTTGCAGGTATACTGAGTAACTTTAAATGTACATGAAACTATTGAAATTTAGTTTTAAAGCAGCACATCTTTTGGGGCTTGTGAAATGAATTGCATTTATTTTGTAGAATTCATCTGGCAGTTTTAAGACCTTTGTTTTTATTTTTTTTACATTTAAGATTATAATTCTTTAGTTTTTGAAGTTTAAATATTTATTTATTTATTTGTTTATTCCTCTTTACCCGGTACTTTCTTCTTTAATTGAATCCTTTCAATATGATTCATAATGAGAAATTCTTTCTTTTTAGTATCATTATCATTATTGTTATTTCTATTTCTTTTATTATGATGACTTCTTCATAAACATAATTATTTAGTTTTATTTCTTTAGTTTTTGTGACAGTTTTTTTAAGGAATGTATATCTGTTAAGTGTCTGTAGTTTTACTCTACTGCCACGAAACAGATGTAGTTTTGTAGAGAATGGTGTGTGTAACTACTTCAGGTGACAATTAGCTTGTACTTTCCTCCTAGACAATGAAGAGTGTTAGATGCAAAAAACTTGTGATTGATCGGTCAAAAGCACCAGGCAAAGTTGGCACTTTTAAAGACATTTCCCTCTTTGGTAGTTTTAAGTTTCCATCTAATGGCTCATATGCTGGTGGTATCACTGCACAGTCTCTAGCCGGTCAAGGAAAATGCATCAGCAAAACCAAAGCTCAAGTTCAGTCACTCTCCATGCAAAGCTCACCATTGGCTGGAAGCACAGGTGCGATCGTGACAGAAGACATGTGGCAAGCATCGGACCAAACAGTGGAGGGACATTGCACACAAAATGAGTCCTACTCAGTAAAATTCATTCAGTTTTCTCCAGTTACACCTGAGGAACAGATCCTCACACCTCGAGATGAAGCTTCGGTCAACCTTAAGCCTGAAAAAGGATATGCTCTTAAGAAAGGCAGAACAAAGAAGACCACATTTACAAAGGAACAAAAAGAGATCATGATACTGTTTTATGATCGCCAAAGAACATCACAGATAAGAGCTAATCCAACTGATGTTATCGCTGCTATGAGGTCTGCTGGTGTTCCAGAGCTAAAAGAATCACAGATTAAAAGCTGGTGGAGCAGCTACCACCGCAAACAGAAACAGCTAGCAGAGGATATGCTAGAAGAGGCTCGTCAACTCAGAGCCCAACAGCAAGGTAGAGAATGTTTTTAAAATACATTTTATACCGTAAACTGTCAATTATAAGCCCCTACGGTTATATGCCCATATGTCTGCTAATGAAAAAAATTGCCCGTTAAAAGTCCCTCAGGATATAATCCCTCCTTCTTTGAAGTTGGCCATATTGACTTACTAACATCCTTTCTGGACATTTGTATGGGCAATGATTAACTTACAAGCACGTGAGGTACAGATCAAAATATCCAAATTAATTAGAGTGGCTTATCATCGAGACATGCCTCATCAGTATTAAAGTTACCTTTTTCAGCTTGTTTTGAAACAATGTTTCTACACCCATTATATAAAACCCCTTACAACCTTTCATAAGTCCAGGGCTTACATGTATAAGCAGCAGTTGACCGTAAATAAAATTATATAGAAAATAACCGAATAACTTAGTTACCTATTTATTTAAGTGATAATTTTGTGGCTTTGTAGACTATTTTCGCAGTAGTTAGATCAGTAATTTGTACACTTTAGATTTGGGTGCTAAAGATAACAAGAACATTTTTACACTGGGGTAGAATAGAATCATTTATAGTAGGGCTCCTTGATAGATAACAAGTTGGGCAGGATTCCCTTTCCACTAAGTGATTGCCTTTGCATTGTGTTGTTCCAGGAAATATCCATAACCCTCCCACAGAAGTTTTTTTTTATTTAAATTCCCCACCCCTCTGGAAATTCCAGTTAAGCCAAATACATTCCTTTTACAATTTTGGGTTTCAAGACCTCCCACCCCCTCAGAATTTCCATTGACCTTCCATGGGACAGGTACTGGATATTTTCTGAAACTGCACATTCTTACATTCATTTACAGATGGATAATTAGAGGCAGTATTATGATAAGTTTATTGTTTATCTGTTATTGATATTTGTGAAAGGAGCTGAACCAGAGTGCTCCCTCCCCATTTCTGTTGCGACAGTACCAGCACCCAGCACAGCAACAGTACCGGTATCCAACACAGCAAGAGTACCGGTACCCAGCACAGCAACAGTACCAGCACCCAGCACCGCAACAGTACCGGTATCCAGCACAGCAACAGTACCAGCACCCAGCACCGCAACAGTACCAGTAGTGAACACAGCAACAGTACCGGTATCCAGCACAGCAACAGCACCAGCACCAGTTGTTCCAAACTCTGCAACTGTACTGGTACCCAGCACTGCAACAGTACCGGTGTTCAACACAGCAACAGTACCAGTTGTACCAAACTCAGCAACATCCATTAGCCAGCCAGTACCATTGCAAGACTCAGCAATACCACAGTCAGCAAGTCCATGCCCAGGTCGCCTAGGTGAGCCGAACACAGCTCTTGCTTCATCTGTGTCCTCCCAGCCAGTGTCAGTATCATCTGGGGTCCTTGAATGGAGTTTCACAGAATCGCAGGCAGACATTCAAGGAAGAATGGGCAGTAATGCCTGCGTCTTCATTGCTTTGAACATGGGAAAGCTTTGTTTCGACAGAAAATTATCTTGCCCAACTGGAAATATTCTTCCTGAACCCTGGAGAGCTGCCTTGAGAGAGGCCATGATCAAGGGAAATCAGATTCATGACGACCTGTTTGACCATGAAGGAATAAATGTCACTGTAGAAGATGCAGTTTCAATGGCAGGGGAAGAATGTGGGGTGCGGGCCTTGGGACCCCAGTTGGACATTTTTGGCTATAACCCTGTGAATCAGGTGGCAAATGTGCTCATTCAAGAGGCACATAGTTTCACAAGATCATTTATTGTCATAGTTTCTCATGAGCGTGCATTTCTGTTTGTTTTGAACTCTGATCAGTCAGCTATGCTTATTGATTCACATTGTCATGGCAACAGAGGAGCTTTAATTGCGTGTAGTTCGAGAGGGAACATTCTTTCTCTTGCATCATGGCTGGATGCCATGATGAGGGCAACCTGGCAGTGTTCGTTAACTATCGCATCAATGACTAAAGTAATTTACTGACATTTTCTCTCATAAGAGTAGATCTACTAAAGAAGAAAGTGGACCATATATCGTGAATTTTATCCAAGCAAACATTTATTTGTAATTGACAACAATCATTTCATAACCATCATTACCGTTAGTTTCTTTGTTAGCCGTGTAGTGAGATTTCTGTCTTATTTGGATAATCCTTGACATAAGAATAATGTGCTCACTGTAAAAAACACTCTAAATATCAGATTAAACAAAAAGACTATTGCAAAAATATTTGAATGGATTATTTGAGTTGTGCATTTCGCGATGCTATTTGCTGTCAGACAATTTCTGTCTCATTTTCAGGCGTTAAAATCACTTCTACAAACTATAAACTAAAACTTCATCAAAGAGAGTCAATACAGACTCCATAAGAAAGTAACACAAGCATATGAATAACTAGAACAAGAATACGGTTGGGTTCGGGCGTTCTTTAGACTATGTTAGCAAAAATGCAAATCACGACTGATTGCAAGCATCAAAGTTTCGGTCCTTTCGCCTGAAAAACCGTTCCGGCCCGGATAAAAGTTGATTACCCCGGTAGCTGAAGGAAACAACAAGAGATAAATATTGACCAGTCGGAAATTTTTGGCATGCCAGAGAAAGAACATGGACATTTTGGTGGTTTTCTTTTTGTTTCTAACCGACTAGTGTTCCGGATTAAACGACTTTGTATCGTGAGAAGACAGTTGCAAGCAAACAGGTTTTCAGGCGAAATGACCAGATTATCAAAAGTCTACTTGTGTAAGTCTGCAAGTTTTGTCTTAATGAGGCTAAAAACGAAGACGGTACATCAGTGCGACAATCACTGCGCGTATTTGGTTGTAGCGAAGTTCATTGTTATCGAAAATTTCACGAAGTGTGACATTTCTTCTTGTTAAGTAGTGTTCCACGTTGGAAAAGTGCTCTCCTTCCACTCCCAATTCCTGTAGGATTCTTTCGGACATTTTAGTATCGCCCTTCCCTTTGGCGAGCATATCTAAGCAATAGATTTCTACCGTTGCTTCTGCGACATGTAGTTTTCTCGCTAACTCCGCAATAGTTTCCCCTTGCGCCCACCTTTGGAAGGTTGCTTCTTTCTTGGGGAAGGTGGGAATGTTCCCGTATACTTTGAACAGGTTGCTTAACTAGGGAGTAAAAATAAATTATGTTTAGGTTACCATTCACCAAACTTACAAACAAACCGCGTTTTTTAAAACGAGGAATTTTGCTCACTGATAAGGAATCGTGCTTACAGTTATTGCCTTTACTTCTTTGCTTACACTGGAGCATTCACCATCAGCAGGTCTCTTAAGGTTCCTAAAATTGAACAAGAAAGTAAAATAAATATGCGCAACCGTCACTTGACATATTTCATTGAAAGATTTACTACTTACTTCCTCTCCATCTTAGTAAAAATCTTTGAGGCCAGGAGCGTGTGTTTCTTCACAAACAAGGTCGAAGGGTAGCAAACTTGAATAGAAAAGTTCTCACATCAAAAGATATCGAGGTGACAAACTATGTTCAACAATAGCCTGTCATAATGACCATCATGACAGTCTATTGTTCAAAAAGACAGAAATAACTTGAGAAGAATGATGTCATCTTCAAGAACTGGAAAAAAAATTATTGGCGGCACGGTCCGATGCAAATAAATTCGTAATTTTTTTCTTTTTTAAAGGAAAAAGAAAAGTGTTGGTCAAAAGTGGGCTTCACGATTTGCCATATTCTCTCAGGACAATAGATATTTTAAACTTTTAGAAAGTCATGCGTCGGAGGAAAAACATTCAAAATGCAAAAATTCACAAGTTTTTGTGAGCTCGGTTGTGAATACGCTTTTGTTCAGAGCGTACCGCTAAGCAATTCACACGCTGTCACAAGTGACTGGAAATGGATGTTTCGTCGACGCTTTGGATTTATGTCTTTGGCTTTCTGGACGAATCTGACTTAGTCTGCGCTGCGCGAGTATGTTACGAGTGGTGGAAAATGATCTTCAGAGAGCCCTTAATGAAGGATGTGGATTTGGAAGAAATCGATCTCTCGGGCTCTGGAAATTTGTATCACTTCATCCCATTGAAGCTGTTTACAGGGACGACGCACCTAAATTTGTCTTCCACACACATATCGAATCGTCATTTTCAGCAAATAATAAGGGTTGCAAAGAATTTGGAAAGTCTGGATATTTCTAACTGTCCTGGTTTAGACCAAATCTGCATTTTCCAGGCCAAGCAAGATTTGAACCAGCTAAGACATGTGGATATTTCTGGAAACAACAAGTTTACGATTCTTTCAATCGCGTGCCTTTGCTCATGCGAAAATCTTCAGATGCTCGTAGCGCATGGTTTTGAGTTAACTGCAGAGCAATTGCTGTTTCTAACCAAGACATTTACATCAATTTCCAGCGGAACTTTGGAATTGGAAACAGAAGATGGCTACGACGCGGCTTACGTGATGAATACATTTGCCAAAGAAGTGTTTGAGGACGAACTGTTGTTTAGCTAGACGGATTGAATCAACTTATTTCGTTATTCTGAAATAAACTGCTACGTTACACGCAGTGAATTATTTGTTTCTGTTTCTGCGAACGTGATAGAATAGTATTGCAGTTTCTGACAAAAACTTTAGATCAATTTCCGGACGTGGAACTTTAGAATTGAAAAAACGAAGGAGGCTACGACGTGGCTTTCGTGATGAATTTATTTCTAGAAATAGTGTTTGCTGTTTAGCTAGACAGATTGAATCAACTTATTTTCTAAACTGGTGCGTTAGTCTTGAGTTATACGCAGTAAATTATCTTATTTCTTTCTGTACTTGCGAATACGATATGCTGTAATGAACGTTTGACGTGTAAAATCAGACAAGAACCAGTTCTAATCGAAGTTGTGAGTGTCATGTTTCCCTAAGCGCTCTCGCTGGCAATTGAAATCGATGAAAAATAACACTTCCCCATTTCATATTCAAATGAAACTTCGCAAACATTGAAAGTATACCTTTCTTAACATTTAGTCACTTTTGGAACTAGGAAAAATAAGCACGCTTTGCTATCTATCTTGATTGAAAATTTGAATTTCGCGCGCTCTGGGAAAATAGCCAATGAACAGGACGGAATCACACGTAATTAAAAATTTGTCGCCTTTGGCTCCAACGGTAGTTTGTGCAGGACACCCGCTGATTTTGGCCTAGTTCTTATGTGGAGCGTTACTTAAATACATGTTCTAGAGTCTTTTGGATTCAGTGCTAGTCTACATAAATTCCATCCAGCAGACCAAGTGCGCACCCCAAAATTAAAGATTTGGAGAAAGCGTGCAGAAGATTTTCTTCCGGATGTGGCAGTGGCAGACACCTGGTAAAATTTATTTCATCACCAACCATGAAGAAGTGATTGTTTATGAACTATACGACACATGAAATGGTGAATATATAAAAGACCAGCCTAGTACCCAGGTGTTCCCTTCCCGCTTATCAATTTGGTGAGAAACACCACCGAATGACACTGAGCAAAGAGTTACCAGGCTATTGTTTGGAAATTAACAAGTGTTTAGGACCATTTCTCTTCACGGATGTTTCTTTCAAATTTTTCCCTATTGATTTAATTGCTTGCCTTTTCCATTTGTTCTTCATCCTTGTAAATGGAGATGAATCTAAGCACTTGGAACTATGAATTTGATATATAATAGAGTTTGTTAATAATGAAGACTTATCTTGGCAACAAAGATCTGGCTGAACCCATATGTGTACAAGAAAGGATTCTTGGAGTAAATAATCCATCCAACCAATGTCTCCCGGAATGTTTTGGATCCAGATGCTGTGGTTGATGTGTTTTCGCAAAGAAGTTCGCAACGGTGTTTAACTCAGATCTTACACAAGTTTTTGGCACTTGCAACCATGGGCACTGTTCTAAGGCACAAGATGAAAAGTGTTTATCTAGAAACTACACCAGAGGTAAGTGGGAGGCGCGGTGGCCTAATGGTTAGTGCGCTGGACTCCGGATCGGGCGGTCCGGGTTCGAGCCCTGGCCGGGGCACTGCGTTGTGTTCTTTGGCAAGATACTTTACTCTCATAATGCCTCTCTCCACCCAGGTATATAGATGGGTACCAGCGAATTTACTGCTGGGGGTAACCCTGTGATGGACTAGCATCCCATCCAGGGGGGAGTAGCAATACTCCTAGTCGCTTCATGCTACGGAAACCGGGATAAGCTCCAGCCTGATGGGCCCCTAGGCTCGTATGCAGACTTTACCTTACACCAGAGGTAAGCTAAATTTTGGTTAAAATAAAGGGGCCTAGCTGTAGTTTCAGGAACTGATGAAAGCTTTATAAATTTATAAAATTATGCAGACTGTAATTTTGGCTTATTTTAATTCTCTTGATTTTTGAGCTCTGAAATGGCATTACTGTAAATAAGTGTAATAATGATGATGAAAATAGTTACATAGGTAGTTAATAGTTAATTACTCTGAAGGTGATATGTGATCTTCGCAGTTAATTTCCAATTTAAGCAATTGGAATAAAGAAGCCTGAAAAAAAAATCAGGGCTTCAATGGGATTCGAACCCGTGACCTCCGCGATACCAGTGCGATGCTCTACCAACTGAGCTATGAAGCCACACATTGGGAGCGAGGTCAATTGTGAGTGCATCATGTTCCACTGTGTGGTAGTTCCTAGAGAATACAGACATGACAAACCGCCCCTTTCCATATTGTGGTCAAGAAATGGAGAAACCTCTCTGGAAGAGCTCAAGAAGTATATACCTAATCACTTTGTACCCTTGGTTCTTTGCAGCTATTCACGTCAATACAAAGCTGACACACTTGCAGAAAATTCCCATGATACACAAAGTTCTCAATGCACCAAATACAGAGGTAGGTAATTACTGTGATCAATTTTGTCACGTGTGAATTCATGGGTTATGTCTTAAATTTTATTCTTCCTTTGGGTATGGGTATCAATTTGTTTAGCCAAGAAAGTGACAATGAGTTTAAAATAAAGGAGGAATAAAATTTATCTGAAGACAAAATAAACTGCAAAATACACAATAAATAAAAATTAAAAATACGGTTGTATCTGCCCTTTAAAATGTTAAAATTAAATTTTCGGCAACCTTCCTGTTGCCTTCCTAAGAATAAAATGATTAAGGATAAATTTATAAGCTTAAAAACTTGTGACAGTCCCTAAGGGATACAATTAGTGGCAAATATGCTTTAGGGAAAGGCTGGCATTCATCAAAAGTAAGCGTTTGTTTCGGCTGCCCGTTCCAGTATTTCCACATAGTTTGCATGAATGTCATGTCTCTGCATGCCGTTCTATTGCAGACTCATTATTGCCTTGAGTGCCGGGTTTGTGCTCTGCCCCTCGGGAGTTCCAGGATCGTTTACTTTCACCAATGTACACAGAAGGACACGATATGCATTCAACTTTGTATGCGTTGCCAGTAATTTGGTTCTCATCTGGCCGCTCCTTAGGTTTTCTAACACATCACAGAGTGTTTTGACCGGTCGGTAACCTGTTGCAAAATTTTCTTGACCAAGGATGCGTCAACCTCTTTCGGAAACACCTTCGATATACAGGATTGAGGCAAAAGCTGTTGTGCCTTCCAACATTTCTGATTTGGGGGCCCCTCCCTTTCCTCGCATGCCTTCTCAATGAGTTTTACTGGATACCCATTGGCTTTCTAATCACTGACCACACACTGTTGTTTGTTGAGCCATTGCTTGGCACCCGATGGTAGGCACTTGGCTCAGTCCATTAGTATTTTGACAACTGCTTGTTTGCTCTGTGCAGGGCTGTTGGAGTCAAATGAAAGGTACTCGTTTGTGTGTGTAGCCTTGCGGTACACATTAACTTGTACTCGGCCCTCTGGAAGGACTGTGATACCGGTGTCCAGTTGCCTGTAGACATTGATGGCATCTCTTAAGTAAAGTGAATGTGGGGATTAATTGACTTCAAGTGTTTATGGAAGGGTTGGACTTCATCCCTCTTCAGACAGGCGTTGGAATTGTCCATGTACCACCGCCATCATCTGGGCTTGACAGGTGAAGAGCACAGGGCTTCTTCCTCCACTTCCTCCATTGTACACTCTGTGATAACAGCACTGACGGGTGAGCCCATGGCACATCTGAGCACCTGATGGTATTGTGTGCCTTCAAACGTGAAAAAGCTGTTCTTTAGCACAAAAGGTGAAGAAGGATTTGATCCTGAGTCAAGTCCGTATGTGCTTTTCAGTTATCAGACTCCTGGAGTTTTCGCTTCACTATACCTATAGCAAGGTCTACTGGTGTCGAGGTACAAATCAGTTTGTGACTGGCCACCTTCTGGCTGATAATGTATTCTGCAAACTCTCTTGAGTTCTTAACGGAATATCTGCTTTTTGTTCTGAAGATGTTTCCAGATGTAAGCCAGGTACTTAGATGATAAGTCAGGGGACAAATGAATCTGTTAATGGGGCACAATAATCATTTTTAACTCGGAAAATTCCGAGTTCTGGTGATGGGGCTGATTTCACTCCTTCCCTCAATTCCTGTAAACATTTTAATTGAATTAATTAATTAAAGACTCTCTGTCAACCGGCATGCATTGCATGCCTCGCCCAAGGTTTTGAAGCCTACAAAACCTCAATTTGTCGATCATTTCGCTCTTCAATCGTTTACAATCCGAGGCATCCATCGTGATTTTTCAACAGTTATTGCTTTTCATGAAAAGATTGATTATCGTTCTTAACATCGAGGTGAATATTCTGTTACATGTGTGAAAAGCTAAACAACGGCGGGTACGCGTATGCTTTTAGCCATGCATGGCGGGTGCCAAGAATCGCCTGCGTAAGGCCTAGACTGTAACCAGAGGCTCTTCTGAAAAGATTTATTCAAGAAAATCTGCCCAGAATCAATGGAGAAACAAAGAAGATGACCTCGGATACAGGCAAAGTGAAAACTGCTCATGTTCGTTGCAGTAAGCTGAGTGACACTGAATCGCTGCAGAATTATTTCCTTCGCATTGCCAGTAGATTCTTCCAGTATCAAGTAAGCTTTATTGAGATTACCGTAAACACCCGCAGAAAAAATCGTCGCTCAAAATCGGGGGTGCAGCTTGTCTGCGGGAACATTTCAAAAAGGTGCCGTACATTTCAGTGAATTGAAACTTTTATAGAAACCTTAGTTAGCAGATCCTTTAAACGGTTTATGGCTGCTTTTCTAGAACAGGAAAACGTCACACAGCACAAAATTTCCATCGACGGTGGCCTGTAATAAACTTCAACAGTAATTGATCGGCCCGGCCTCCACGAGCGAGAAAATTGCACGTTATTCTCGAGGATTTGTGTGGTCGAACTTTGCCGTTTAGCACTTCGATGACAAATTGATTACAAAACTCTCTGTGCAACTAGTTTATCTCCAACAGTTGGCTCTCAAATCTATTTTTTTGTGCGTTACGATAGCCACGAACAGCACAATCTCCCTCCATCTTGAAACCTGAGTAAACAAACATCGTTCTCGGCCTAGTCCCAGCGTGTTCGATCTAATGCCTGGTTACTAAGCTTCGTTCGACAAACGAAAACTAGCTTTCTTGTTCGCAAAAATCTGTGGAAAAAAGTGTTGAATGAAGAAATACCTGTCAACAAGTACCAGAAAAAGATCAATCATATGTCAAAGTTAAAGGAAATGATGCTCATTACATTAAAACGCTAAAATTGTGGGCAAGACTTTGATCTGTTCAATTCCGTTTCATTGCCATAGTGAGTTACATTCGATGAAGAAGACTTCTGAAGACTCTTTAAAAAAAGTTTTTTTTCCAAAATTTAAGTTGCTAACTTCAGGGTGCGGCTTATCTGCGGGTGTTTACGGTATTTGAAATTTACTTCGATGAAAAGTGCTTTCTTTGCTTCAATTTTCCCCTACTCGCTAGTAATGGCAATCTTTCGGACTAAAAAAAGATCGAACTGAAAGCATTTAGAATCTGTACGTGACCGCTTATCGAAACAATCTCTGCAGGAATTTCAAATGACGCGTATGGCGACAGGAGCTTGTAATTGTAATTGTAGCTTGCGCCCCCACGACGCGCAGTCATAATTTCAAAATAAAGTATTTCTTAGCTGGATGACCTCGAAAGCAAACATTTTATACCTGTTTCTACCGGTATATTTTATTTTAGGCCACAAATGCCCTAAATCTTTTTGATTTTCAAACGATTTTCTTCAGCGTCAGAATCAAAACAATAACAAACACTCGCATTGCACGCCAGTCGACAGAGAGTCTAATATTATATTGAAGTAATCAATTAGTCTTGTGAAGCAGGTAGGGGGTTGGGTAAAATGCAGCCTTTATTTGTGTTACTATATACATGTATGAAGTAAACAAAGGCTATATATTTTCCGAGTTTCAGTGGCTCACAGCCACTTTGATTCTAGTGTTGGACTGAAACTTATTGATGATATTCAACAAAGTGGAAATATTCCATCCTATTTTGATTACCTTGAGGAGACCTAGCATAGATTTGAACCCAACACGATAGAATGCTCAAAAGTATTCTCTCTACTGTCCAAACTCTGTAAATCTGAAGCGACAGGCCTGGATAAAATCTCTGCACATCTTCTTCGCAAGTGTGCTGATTTGGTCGCCAGCTCTCTTTGCTGTATCTTTAATAGATCTATTACATCTGGTATATTTCCCACAGAATAGAAATTCACTGAAGTCGTTCCACTATTCAAACAGGGTGAACATTCAGATTTAAATAACTATCGTCCTATTTCAATAATTCCTGTTGTCGCTAAAGTCTTTGAGAGAATCGTTTACAATCAATTTTATGAATATTTAACTGAAAACAATCTAATTTCCAGTAGTCAATCAGGGTTTCGTTCATTTCACTCCACTGCTACCACCCTGCTTGAAGCCACAGATAGCTGGGCTTTTAATATTGACAAGGGCAGTGTTAATGCTGTTGTTTTTCTAGATTTGAAGGCCTTTGAAAGCTTTTGGTGTCACAGGTGCCACGTATAACTGGTGTAATTCCTATTTAGATGATCAAAAACAATAGTGTTTTGTGAACGGTTGTCTCTTAGACAGTAAACCGCTATTGTGCGGCATCCCCCAGGGTACAATCCTAGGTCCACTTCTCTTTTTACTCTATATAAACGACTTGCCCAACTGTCTCTCTATTTCACAACCTAGGATGTATGCAGATGACACGCACTTAACCTTTGCCAGTAACGATGTTACCCTATTAGAGGAAAAGATGAATAACGAGTTAACTAAAGTTTCTGAATGGTTAATTGCAAATAAACTCACTCTTAATAGGTCTAAGACTGCGCTTATGTTGCTAGGATCAAGGCAAAGGTTAAGTACTTTGAGTGGACCTCTGTCAAGTTGAATTTACAAAATCCCTTGGTGTATATATAGATAAGAACCTAACTTGAAATCTACACATTACAAATATTTCTAAAAAGATTGCATCTGGCATTGGCATCCTAAAGCGTAGCAGGTCTTTTGTTCCATTTAAGACATTACTACGTATCTATAACTCTTAAGTACAACCCCATTTTGATTATTGTAGTGTCGTTTGGGGGAATTGCAATAAAACTCTGGCAAGTAAACTACAAAAACTGCAACTACCATTTTCATTGATACAGAAGATTTGTGTAGTACTTAAAAGAAATGAAATAATTTTAGGTTACGCGTGACTAAAATAGAGACCTGCTCAAACATATCTCCTTTTTAAAAATGAAAATTACTTCCAGCCCTGCAAAACATTAAAGTAATTCACTAATAGCTCAACTGTCTGGCTCGGATACCAGCAACAAAAAGGATACATAGTATAACATTCAGTCTTCAATTTTCAGAACGAGAAAGGCAATCACGACGTCCGAAGCTCAAGGTGCAAGAAGGCAAATGCAGCATGTTTAGTGATGTACATATTGCTTCTGGGCTGCATATACTTGCAAATAATTTCTATATGAAATGATGAAATTACAGCTGAACCTCCTAATATAATTTTAAAAATGGGTTTACACATCACTGGTTGCCTCCCTAGGGGGCAACAAACAATAGTGTCCCAGCTTATTAGAATTCTGTGAGTCATGTGAAATTATCATTCTCTGAAGACCACTGCTGAAGGCACCCAAAAATGTAGAGACAATTTTACTTTTTAGATCTGTTTTGAACATTTTTAAATTTCTAACTATGAGTACAGATCACTCCAACAGTTTATTTTTATAATTCTCTTACTTATAATTGCCAAAACAGAGTGTTTTTCATAAATAATGATTGGTGCTTTCATTGCTTACTTCTGCTTTTCTTTGTGAATATTTTATGATAACATTACAACAACATTAGAACTCAACTTATCTTTCAAATCAGTCACTTGCTTGGATCACTTACAGCTTTTAACAAGCAAAGTGAAAGAGGTGAATAGAAAACCTTATTATTTCAACTTGCAAGCTTCAACTACCGGTAACATAACTTGATACCTTTACCATATTACTTATTTAAAGGTCAAATGAACCAAAATTTCGAATTTTCTTTTTTTTAGGCCAATTTGTTGATTAGAACCAAATAAACATATTCCGAAGTTTCAAAGGGATTGGACTTTGCAAAACAGAGAAATTTCAAGTTGAAAAATGCTTAGTTTTGGCCTTCATAATCGTAGAGCGTTCGGGAAAATTGTCGGAAAATTTTCGGAACATAAAACTGTGACGTCAGTATTGGTGCGCTGTGAAATTGCGGGAAATTCAAAGTCTTTTAGTGATGAAGCTCACAAGAATTTAACATCATGGTGTACGTTTTGTGCAGCACTAAACTGCTTAAATTATTCTAAGTCGAAAGTAAGTACGTTTAAGTTTCCAGCAAATTCAAATCTCAGGAAACAATGGCTTTTGAAAATGAAAAGAAAAGAATTTCAGCCAGAAAAAAAGTCTCGCATTTGTGCGGTTCATTTTACCGAAGACTACTTCAGAGAAAATCTGGCAATACGTAGGTTTCTGGGTTCTGATTTCAAGCCGCTAAGACTCTACCTCAAAGAGGATGCTGTGTCGCGGACTTTTCTTTTTTTTTTTGGTTCGGAAAAGAAATCACGGGGAAGAATGCCTTCCGAAGCACAAAGACCCCACTGTCCGTTCGGCTTTTGCTAAACGAAGGAAGTTAGAGGTATGCATTTTGCACCTTTCTTATACTTCCTAGAGCTTAGATAGATTATTTTTTATTTTTATTAGCACTTTTACTTTCTTGTTGGTTTGGCTGGTCATAATCAAGCATTAGAATTTGAGTTCGTTAGTTCAATATCCTCGCCAAATAATTTGCTTCCATGCACGTGCACGTGCTTTTTGACGCGTATAAAATTAAGCTTTGAATGTTGTATTTATGTTGGGTTTACAACCGTTAATTTCGAGCCCTAAATAACATGTACCGGCTAAATAAATATGGACCAAAAAACAGCTAATACAAACAGAATTCACAGTGTCCGCGGGGACACTGCGGGGACAGTGTGTAAACGCTCAGTATTTATTTCAACACTGAATTTTCCTTCAGCTGAAAACGACACGAATTTATTCATTGAAAGTTTTACCTTTGCAGTTTTGAATTTGCATTGAGAAATTCCCTTTCATTCAAGTTAAATTTTTGTGTACAAATTTATTTTTGTGTTTTGTGTGACTCTTGAGTACAGAAAAGAAACAGTGAATTCAATCTTAGCTTTTGGCCCCATCCTAGGATAACTTCGCGCTGCATACCGATCCGGGTTGCAAGCCGCACACGTCCTGATAAGAATTACGTGCAAATCCAGAAAAACTGCATTTAGCTTGGAGTATATAACAAAACTGATTGTTCTATACCAAGCTGAGCAGACTGATGATTTTTATACGCCATCCAGTGTTTGAAAACCTCCTATATCGTACAATTCTTACAATTTTACTCAGTGCTTTGATAATTATTAATCTTTGAAACTGGATTACATGTAGTAAAAAATATGACAACCTTGTTTAAAAAAAAAAGCTTAGATTCTTTCAGAATTACTTGAATTACTTAGACTGACTCAAACTCTCAAACTTTACATTATTCGCTCTTTAAACGACGATCGTCGTGAAATAAAACTATTACGTCACAAACTTCAAAGCTCGGTCCATTCCTTCCATTCCAGTGCGCGGTCATTTTGGAAACGTTTTCGTGAAGTTTTCGGAAATCTTCGTAGTTTTTGCTATAGTTCGCGCTTTAAGGCTCAGAAAGCAAAATTTCTTCTTGAGTTTAGTTAATGAGTTCTTCTAGCGTTTGGTTGCTTTAAGATCGCTAAAGAAAGAATGTCGAAATTTTGGTTCATTTGACCTTTAATACAACCATAAAAAAAAGAAAAAAAAAGAAGCCGAAAACTGCAATGACTCTTCAACTTGAAATATTTCAGATTCAAAGAGGCTCCCAAAATGTAGCTGCAGTAGCAGCAATAGTGGACATCTGCAAAAAGGTGTCTGTGTCATGTTTCGATGTCCCTATTCCACTCTTAGTTATAGCCGCAGTAATTAAATAAGCAACATGACATATTCTTAAAACATTCTGCATTCCGTGAGAAATTAAACATTTTTCAAGTCGTCACTTTTCTAAATAAATTTTTTTTTAGCAGACAAATAATTCCTCACAAAGACTATTGGCTACAATTTTTTGATGTTTTTCAGACAGCGAGACATTATGACAAGACTGCCACGTGAAATCTTTGTGGTCCAAAAGACCTCTGGGTTGTTCTTTTAAAAGCAATTGTAATAATCTATTGTGCCAGCACATGCAAAACCATAATAACATGTTATTTAAATAAGTTTCTTCTACCTGAACAAATAACAGCAAACTTTCTATTCTCTTAGGTCGAACAAAAGAACCTCCAAGAAGTCATCCATCAAAAGGATCACTGGGAACAGGTAAAGACAAACTTTTCTGTCCACTGCCTTTCTGTCATACATTCATAGAAAACCTTAACTCACTCAAAACCTTAACTCGCCAGCTTTTGCTTGCATAAAGTTATCAAGTGACTTGAGAAAAATTTGGATCATTGAAAATTTGAATTTGATGCAACTCATGTGAACTAGATAATTGGCAGTTTATCCTTCTTCTAACAATTGATCAGTCAAATCAAATCAATTCCTTAAATCGTAGCTCCAAAAGCTGGCATGATGCCTTTCCTGCATGATAATGGCATAGAGTGGTCGCATGAAGGTCCAAAATAACATTGATAACTCTGATCTGCAAACCTGATGTTTTAAGGTCCATGATCTTGATTAACTATAATCATTTTTTCTGTCTTCTACCCAGATGAAAAGATCTGTCATGTTCTGTTGTGTTAAATATCACTTATCAAGCACTCCTGAGCACTTATCACTGTTATGTTACCAAGGTGAACATCCCACAAGGGTGCTGCTGTGGTGCTTTGTTTGCTTTTAATGTCCCTTAAAGCCTGCAGGTTTGTAGAAAGACAAGGGGTGGCCACAGAAGCCATGTTAACGTTGTGGGTCCTAAAATCCAAAAGTGGTTGCACTGTCATATCAGGAAAGAAATCTTTCCGACAGATTTGTTGGGAAGACTTAAAGGTGAGTCTAGCTTTAATCCAGTTGCATGTGATAATCACTAACCAGGATAATGTTGTGATTCACATCCATTGTGTAAGAAAGAGAATGATAGACCCTAGGCATTAAAGTATGTTCATCAAGGTGTCAGGCTCTGTGGTCTGTAATTTTGATAAGATGTACAGTACTATAGCAGTTATTTATGAACTTGTTTGGAGAAAAAATTATGTTGACTTCTCAAACTCATTAATAATTCATGAGCTGATGACCCAATCAGCTTGCATCAATTCGGTCAGGTGCATGTATGTTGATACCCAATGAACAAACCAATCAAGACGCATTCGATTAGTTAAACAACTGATCAAGACACTGATCAAGAAACTTGAATTTTAATCACTCTTCACTGAAGTTTAATCAATGAATATTTATTAGCCTGTAGTAACCTTGAAATCTTTTAACACCACAACTCATGAAATCGGAAATAGTGCTAACAACAATTCCCTAAGTACAGATAGCGTTGGATACTAAATACTATTACAGATATTGTTTTTGGTGGATATCACTCTTCGTTGTTTTTGCTCTACTCCAAGCGACAAATTTGCTTTGCCAAAAATTCAGAGTCAAACATTTCGAAACCTAATGCAAATTGTAATCTCTAAACGAGCCTCCAGAAAGAATGGAAATTTTTCTCCACCCGGGTTCTTCGCCATTGTTTAAAAACATTAACATGTATTTGTTCTTATACCTTGTTGACCGGGAATACGGCTTTCTTGACTAAATTCTCTTCCTCCTAAATCATTTTCGGCTCCTAAACCATGCCACTCCTTCCTCGCTCATGGATCGGTTCTTACAGAAACGGGCAAAATTTGACACTGCATAATTTCTTATTTTCTTTTATCTTTTTCATGGTGTTTGGAACCCCTGATGAAAAACTTGCACTCATTTTTGATCTATTACTTCTTAGGGCCTGATTACATGGGGAATAACAGCTAGTTTACAGGTGATCTTAAAAAGACATTTGAAGAAAGTTTCAGTCTGGGATAAGCGTAAGTAGCTGTACTGTCGTAGTTTTGTATGTAGTTTTCGGATGTTATAATGTAGGTATGGACGCTGTAAAAACCCTTTTTGTGTGTTTGCCTAAAAATAAAAAAAAGAAAATAAATTGAACAATAATCAGTGCTGTCTGTTCACTAGCACGAACAGCACGGCGAAGTCCTGAAAGACCTACTGAGACGTTTTAGCATTCTAAAAAAGTGTAGAAATAAGTTTGATTGTTTGATGAATGAAATGCTTTTCATCAGAGACCTAATACCCACTCTGAACGTGCAAAGTGATTCAATTTGCACAAAAGTATTTCTATAATTACCCTCCAATTTATGCTAATTTTAAGGTCACACCTTGCCACAAACTTTGTAATTTTCATTTCTCCTTGACAATGGCATCATGAAGACACCGAAACATCGGTTTTTATCATTAATTTTAGCCTGAACAATAATTTGAAAAAAAATACATGTATTGTCAAAGACAACTTCAAGAAATCCGGCAAGAAGAACTCAAATGGTACTTGTGAAAAGAAAAGATGGCCAACACTGCAAATCATCAAGCTTTCGAGGGTTTCACCCAGTATTTAAAAGAACACAAATACTCAGGAAGAAATATCAAAGACATTTTGTGTTTAAACCAGCAATAAAACGTCTGGAAGCTCAAAACAAGCAAATGAAACAAGAAGGGAAGGGAGATATCCTCTACGCAACAAGCTTTGTCTGATGTGAAGTTAAACATTCTTTATAAAAAGAGCCTTCTTAGGATAATTCAATCCAAATGCCGTGTTTTAACAATTTTGCTGATGTCATTTTTGAAATATTTCATTTCGTGTACTTTCATTATGAAAATAAAACACTTGAGAGGTACGTGTACTAGATTTCCAAAACCTGTTCATTGAAGAAAAAATCTCAGTATTTATAAAACAAACAAATTACAGCATGGAAAGTGCTTTGTACGGTATTAACACACTCCCTGGTTTGAATCAGAAATCTCACTTATTCGCTGCACTCGCTCGTTTGATTTCTGATATGTCACCAACTTGTGTGTAAATACTGTACATGCCCACTGTCCATGAAGTAATCAATCTTCTTTGAATGGGAATTTAATAAGAAAAATTCAAATACAGTGTATACAATTCTGATGGTTACCTAGGAACATGAGCCAAATTCCGAGGGGTATAAACGAAAATGAGCTCAGATATAGATATTTCTAAGGGATTAAGACGAAAAATGACTTTCTAAGGGTTGCATAGATAGCACATCTCATCCATAGGGGGCTTTGGATATTAAATGGAATGGCCCATTAGACAAGTCATGCATTGGTAAACAGGCTCCTTTCAAAAACCCAAGCTGATTTACTGGTATGTTTTACAATAATATCTGTATGTTTGTTTAAGCCAGGATTAAAAAAGTTTGGTGTTGTGCCACATGTTGAATAATTCTATTGAAAATTACTATCAAATTCAAGTTTTTGTTCTTCTAAAAACCTGCTCCACAGTTTTGAATAATTTCACTTTGACAAGTGTCATTAAAGCCCTGTAATTATCTTTTAGTGAAAGAAGATTGGAAGTGTCCAAACTTCTCTGAGTAGCTTGGTAAGCAAACATGAGGAGTGTTTATAATAGAGAGGTTAAGCATGATGTTTACAGGAAACAGCGAGTATGATCAGGTGACTTTTGAGGTGATTTTTCCCCCTGTTTGTGATGTTTGTTCTCTTCCGTTTTCAACATGGAGAGGAGAGGTTTTACGTGGATGAAAAACATGAGTAAGAACTGTATTTTTTGCTGTTGTTGTGATGCACTAGCAATCATGTGCTACAAGGCAAAGCTTGTGTTGTGTTGACTCCAGAAGAAAATTACCGGGAAGGATGGCTGCAAAGAAGTACTGTGAGCTTTGTTAAAGCTGGGTTATTCTTTTGGTTTCGAAGTGCATCACTAAGTTTGAATTATAGCAAGCATTTCTGTTGCTGTTGTTTTAATTTTTAGAGACAAATAGAGTTAGTAAAATGGCACCATTTTGCTGGCCGAAAGTGGAGCACGACATTGCCCTTTATAAAGAAATTATAGATCGGCACCCCATGAAAGGGGACGACTGGGAAGATATTGTAGTGTCTCTCTCAAGCTTATTTACAATGGGTAATAAACAAATGCAACTGAAAGAGGAAGGATGCTGCAAACAAAGCGATCAGTTCTGCTGGTTAAAAAATCTAAGTCCTAAGAGCAGAAGGCTTTGAAGAGGTTATGTTAAGTTTATCTCTACTCATTCAATTTTCCTGGTGTTTCCTTTCTTCTGTTTATTTTAGTCAAAGTTCTTGGCTAAACTTCTTATTATTACATCTCAAAAATAACTCTCTTTCTTGCGATATGAAACAACCAGTTGTCTAATCTTGCCTTTATTTCATTTATTTGCATTTTAAACCGGTTCATGTGTAATTTTACTGTGGCAAGTGTTTTTCAAACGGGTGCAACAAAAAGAAGGCCTCCAAAAACAAAGACCTAAGACCTAAGGATAAATGTGCATTGAGACATGGTGTTTTTCATATGTAGGCAGACAAAAACTGCACCCCAAACTCTGTAACCTTGGGTGTAATTTCTTCTTAGTATTAGATTTTTCAAAAATCAACTTCCAGAGGGTAATTGGTTTAAAAAGCTTTTCATTATTTACGAATTTTTTGAGGGGCTTTAATAAAGCTTCTAGTCAGCTTTGATTAGTTTTCTCCATTATTTATTTGTATTATGCTTTTTTAATTTCCTGTTCGATTTCAGTCATGGTGTATTCAATAAGCCAGTCACTTGTCGAGATGGGCATTCATTTTGCCAAGAGTGCATTACTTGGTGGCAGGTCAACGATAGCCGCTGTCCAGCTGGCAGGTCTGCTTTGCAAGGCCCTTTGGTTCGAAATCTAGCAGTGGAAGGTGCTATTGGCAAGAAAATGATGAGATGCCCATCATCAGTTACTCATCCTGGTGGCTGCAGCTGGACTGGCATCACATCTAGTTTGGATAAACACCTTCCGCACTGTAACATGAAGGTTGTGGAATGTACTTTCAAAGGTCGTGGATGTATTCTTTGTGCCTACCAGTGTGAACTGGCTCAGCATCTCCTTGTCTGCCCCCATAGGACTGTAAAATGCCCCTCTTGTGGGTTGGACATTCCACATGCTGATCAAACAGTCCATGACAATGTGCTGGAAAATTGGTACCATGTCCAAATGTTTGTGGTAGTCAAGTTGCAAGGTATGATGCTGTGGCATTGTAGAGCTATTAAATTTCATGGCACTGCATTACATTACATTCATTGCATTCAGTGTGACTTCAGGGTACAGACTGTTATAAAATGTTTAGGTGCAAGATGCTATCCCACTTGGCTTTTGTTTGCACAAAAGAAGGCCTTTTTATATGCTGTAGGATGTACCAAGGCACATTCTTTAGCTAAGGCTGACTCCATGAGTCACCTTAAGCTGCTATTGGATGCTTGTGTTATTGGGGCTTGCAATGTAAGTGGTCATTTCAACAATCTATAAAAGCAGACCTTTGTTATCATTTGTCTCCAGTTGTTTTTCGCCCATTTGAAAACTTTGTTGTTATAAATTCATTAGGCTTCAAAGCGTTCAATGTGATTCTCATTTGCTATTTTTTTATTTCCATTCTCTCATTAATCTAATTTATTATATGGCTTCAATAGTACGCGCACTCTGATTGGCTGATGAGTGGGCAATACTTTCCTGTAATGACCGGGCATTATGAAAATTTTTCTTGCCTTAGCTTTTTACAACTTTTTAAGAGTCTAACACTCGTAAACACAAGTCAGTTTGTTTTGTGAAAATTAAAGTGGTTAAATTTGCCCGAGATCTTGGCGTAATGAAGACAAAAATTGCCTCAAATCATTTCTTCTGAATGACCTCTTGCGCGCGCAAGCGGATATTGAAAAACGTTTCCCTTTTTTCAGCGCTAAAAAGGCCATATAACAAATAACTTATTAACCTCGTCTGTTCAGTCATTACAGGGAAATCTCAGACCTCGGCTTTGATGTATTGACCGGGCGATAGCGAGGTCAATACATCAAGGCCTCAGTCTGAGATTTCCCTGTAATGACCTTGCTCCTGATTAATAAGTGGTATGTATTTGTGTTATTTATATATCTCCAATAATAGCTAGGTGTTCAAATATATTGTTATCTCAAAATGTACACGTGTTCATTGTTGTAATAAATTTTCATTTCTCTGAAATTAAGTTAACAAATTAGTATTTCGCCTTTTTGCCTGTTTTATCTTTATTTTGCAATGGAATTGCAATTTTTTGGCATTTCATATTTTATTTCATAGGGTTCTAGTCCAGGCTTGGGTGGCATGTGCTTAGCTGGGTCATGGAAAATAGATGGCAAAGTCACGTTACCCATCTTTAGCCCTGTGTTTGAAGGCCATGCTGCAGTTGTGAGGCTGGAAATAACTAGTCAAAATGGTATATCTGTAAAGCTTCACCTGGAATCAAAATTAAAACTTCCCTGTTTTAGAATTGAGTTAAGGTTAGTATCACTGAGCCTTATTTTCAAAATTGTGTATGAGAATATTACCAACAATAGACTGTAGGACTTACTTTCTCAGGGCAGGAAATAAAGTATGACATTCCCAGTGGGTGAGTAAATATTTAATTTCACTTTCCCCCACTTAATACTTTTTGTCATCAATCACACTCACAGATCAACTGAGCCGAATTCTACTTGTCTACCAAGCCAATAATAATGGGATGTTTCATGGATTCTTGATAGCACTGTCCCTGTTCGGGGTCACTGCATTGTGTCCTTGGGAACGACACTTGACTCTCGTTGTGCCTCTAGGCACCCAGGTGCATTACGAGTAACTGCCACCAGGGAAATAATGCTTGGGGTACCCTGCGGTGGTTTATCATTCCATCCAGGGTGGGAGTAGAAACAATATTTGCCTTTTTATTTCTCAAAACTGTGATAAGCCCTGACAGCAGCTGGGTTGAGAGTGGCACTATGTGGTACTGTGTGTGTCTTGCTTGGCTACACAAAGTTTGACAGTGTCATGTGTTATCATGCAGTTATTCACAGCTTGTATTGATTAAGTGTCTATTTCATTGTTCACAGATGTTGTTTCCGTCGTGGAGTGGAGAAGATCAAGCTCAGTACCCCTGAGAACTTAATGTCCCAGGCTTCTGTTGCATGTGCTCAAATTAACAATGCATGCACCAAGGTGTCGGAGACTGGGTCCAAGTATTGTTAAGATTTTTGATTGACAGATAGTTATGTAATAAGTTGCACGTTGTAAGTTATGCAAATCAGTGATGCGAACTCTGTGAAGCGATCAACTCAGTGATGTGAAGTAGTGAATATAAAATCAGTTTGTTCACAAGTGACGTGAGTTTTTGTTGGGCAACAATTGGAGGCATTCCCGACAAAAGTGGCACCTCCGACGGGACCGTGTCCTTGAGCAAGAGGAAAAGAGCCGAAAAAACTACAGTGAATTATAAAACGAAAGATGGATGCTGCGAACCGTGATCTAGTAACGAGATTAACTCAACTTAAAATAACCAGGGACAAAACCGAAGCCATATTAGCGGCTCGAAATAGCAACCGTATCAAGAGACATAAGGATGTGATACATGCCATCGTCTCTTCTGTGGAGAAGTCAAAGCGAAAAGTCGAAGAGCTAAAAATTGCTGCTGGGGAAGAAATGGCCGCCATTAGCACGTGGTGGGAAGGAGTAGAGGCGGATATAGCGGCTGTTGACCAAGATATGGACAACATTTCTACATGCCTAAGCGAAATCGATCAGGAACAAGTTGATAAAACCAGGAAGGAGCAGTTAGCCTTCGAAAAGGAGCTATTGGATCAGAAATTCAAATACAATGAGGAGCTAGGAAGACTTCAATCGTCAAATGCACATGAAAACACAAGTCACGTGGGAAATCAAAGCACTGCAGCGAAACTACCGAAGCTTGCAATTACGAAGTTCAATGGAACTAACCTCGATTGGACAAGGTTTTGGGGCCAATTTATTATTTTTCCTATCTCAAGGAATTCGTTGTACCTACGGTCAGGAGAAGCATCGACGGCTTGCCGTTCACCGCCGATGGCTATGAGAGGGCAAAGGGCATTTTGTGCGAGCGTTATGGTAATTCAAGCGAAGTGGAGAAAGCCTACGTGGGAGATATCTTGGTTTTGGCGAAGATTAGCCGAAACCAGCCTCGAAAAATACATCAATTTTACGAACGGTTGTTGTATGATGTTCAGTCACTCGAAACTATGGGAAAATTAAAAGAAGTCAACGGAAATGTAGCCCTCACGATCGATGATTGTCTGGAATTCGTGGCGATTTGGTTAGGAACGATGAGAACTGGCAAAGTTGGGACTTTCTGCAATTGTGCAAAGCTTTGAAGTCGTGGACTCACCGAAATCATGTGGAGTCAAATTCATCCGACACGTCAAAACGTGATCGCTCGACCTCACGTGTTTACAACACGCGACAAAAAGAAGCCAAAACACGTGTTTGCGTGTACTGTGAAGATACCTCGCACAGGTGTTCTGACTGCCCACGCGTAACTACTCTTGATGGGAGGAAGAAAATTCTGGTGGAGAAAAGACTTTGCTTTAACTGTACTGGCCCTAAACATAGGGCGGCCGAATGTACCAGTAAAATGTCATGTTATTTCTGTTCAAGAAGACATCACACTTCTATCTGCACTGATCAACAACCCAAGGGGGAGAGTGTTATGTCTTCAGTTGATGATGATAAGGTTATTTATCCTGTTGTGGTGGTTAAAGTCGGTGGAATTGAATGTTGTGCGTTGTTAGATTCTGGTGCATCTAGCTGTTATGCCTCTGCCAAGCTGTTGGACATGCTGGGAAAACAGCCAACAGCGATCAAGCCCAAAAAGGTTGTGATGCTTATGGCTTCTACCACAGCGAAAATGGAGATTTACAAGAGCACTGTTTCTGGGGATTACAATTTAGAAGTCAATCTCACCAAAGTAAACCGAGGAGAGCTCCTTAACCTGGAAAATCCCAGATATGAACAGTTGATGAAACCCTACTCTCATTTGAAGGGCGTCGAAATGGACGACATAGACACCAAACCATTACTTCCAGTTCATGTTATTTTAGGCGCTGGGGTGTTCGCTCGAATCAAAACTGACACTCGACCACGGATTGGCAATCAGGGAGAACCTGTGGCTGAACGCACCAAGTTGGGATGGATCATTCTTTCCCCAGGGAAGGAAATCGACACTACACACATGCTTCTTACACAGACCAGTCAAGTGGATTATGAGGAACTATGCAAATTAGATGCGTTGGGACTTGAGGACACACCACAGCATGACTAAGGTGAAGTGTACATGGAACAGTTGTCACGCAATGAAGCAGGATGGTATGAGGCAGCGTTGCCATGGAAGGGAAATCATCCTCTACTCTCTTCTAACAAGCAAGGAAGTATCGGCAGACTAGAGAATTTAAAGCACAAGCTGGAACAAACAGGGATGGAACAGGCCTACAGTGAGATCATCGAAGAACAGAAAGTTGAAGGTGTAGTGGAAGCAGCTGATCAAGAGCCTCGAGGAGTTGAATTCTACACCCCCCATAAACCCGTCATTAGAGAAGAAGCTGCGACAACGAAAGTCCGTTTGGTGTATGATGCATCAGCCAAGGCCCACCCCAATGCTGTATCGTTGAATGATTGTTTGTACCCAGGGCCCCCACTGCAAAACAAATTGTGGAATGTACTAGTTAGGTCACGTACACACCCTGTAGCTGTTGTGGGAGATCTCAAGAAAGCATTTTTGCAAGTACGAATAAAAGAGTCTGACCGTGATGCTCTGCGGTTTCATTGGAAGCAAGGAGAACACTCAGACATTGCGTTTTACTAGAGCCTTATTTGGCCTCGCACCATCTCCTTTTCTTCTAGGAGGTGTGATCAAGTACCACTTGGACACCTGGGAAGCACGTGAACCACATGCAGTGGCTGAACTACGTAAAAGTCTCTATGTGGACGACTTGATAAGTGGGGGCGTGACAGTGGAAAAGGCAAGGGAGCTGAAGCAGCAGGCTATCGAGATTTTTGAAGATGCAACCTTCACATTACACAAATGGCAGTCAAATGAGCCTAAATTAGAAGAGAACCCTGTCCCACCAGTGGATAAAGAGGGAACCTTTGCAAAGCAGCAACTTGTGAAACCCCATGCAGAAGGATCAAGTCTACTTGGACTGGGATGGGACAAGGAACGTGATGAGATAATTATATCCTTTCCTGAGTGGGAAGCAGACCCAACTAAGAGAGGTGTTCTTCGCAAGCTTACAAGTATTTATGACCCCCTTGGGTTTGTTTCGCCAGTAACTCTTGTGGGGAAGTGTCTGTATCGTGATGTGTGTTGTGAAAAGTTGGCATGGGACGCCGAGTTGACGGGCACTCTGAAACTCAAGTGGAAAAGGTGGGAACAGAGTCTACCCAAACAGATAGCCATTACACGGGCCCTTGTGGAACACAGGGAACCCATCCAAGCAATTCAGCTACACGGCTTCGGTGATGCAATGTACGCCATGGCGTAGGTGCAGCAGTTGTGAGGCAAGAATCAGGCATTACTCAGCGGCTTGTAGCAGCAAAGGCCAGGCTAGCCAAGCAGGGCTTAACAATTCCCCGATTAGAGTTAATCTCAGCTCATATGGTAACAAATTTGTTGATGAATGTGAAGTTTGCCATGGAGGGATTGCCTGTCACGGAACTGAATGGATGGCTAGATAGTACGGTGGCTCTCTTTTGGATAAATGGTGGAGGACAATACAAACAGTTTATGGAGAATCGGGTACAGAAGTTTCGTGCTCAGTCAGAGATTATATGGAGACATGTCCCTACCAAAGAAAACCCGGCTGATCTTGCGAGCAGGGGTGGTGATGTTGAGTATCGTGAGATGTGGTGGGAGGGCCCAGAGTGGATGGCAGATCGCGAACATTGGCCACCGGAACAAATTATCCAACCCTCTGCAGGAAGTACAGCTGAAGCCAAAGCTACCAAGGAACTATTTGCACTTGCTGTGGATGTCACTGACAGGCTGGATGCTGTTCTTGAAAAGTTTGAACTGAACAAAGCTATAAACATTTGTGCATGGATTTCCAGGTTCCTGTACAATTCACGCTATCCTAACCAGAAATTAAGTGGCCCACTGACAACTAAAGAGATAAAGAACCAGCAGACGTTCTAGGTGAAGAGATCCCAACAGAATTGTGACTTTCAAGATGACCATGTACAACTAAACCTGCAACCTAACCAGGATGGGATTTTGGAGTGCCGTGGTAGGATACAGGGTGTGTATCCCATATACCTCCCAGACACCCAGAAGTTAGTGCACCATGAACACCTGCGTACTCTCCATGGGGGAGTTGGATTGACAATGACAAGTGTGAGAAGACACCACTGGGTACCACGCTTAAGAAAGCTAGTGAAGCGAACCATCCGAGGATGCCATGGTTGCCAAAAGTTTCAAGCGAGAGCAGCAGCAAACCCACCACCTGGTAACCTCCCAGTAGATCGGACGCAAGGATCTCACCCGTTCCTAATAGTTGGAGTGGATTATGCAGGGCCAATCAAATACAGGAAACATGGGAAAGTGGAAGCTAAAGCATACATTGTGTTGTATGCATGTTCTCTGTGTCGTGCATTGTACTTAGACTTAGTGCCCTCACTGGAAACCCAAGAGTTCATTCTGAGTCTGAAGAAGTTAATTGCAAGCGATCGGGGAATTATTTCCTCGAAAGAGCCGTGCAGCACCTTTATCCAATGGAACTTTCTTCTGACTCAGTTGCCCGTGCACCTTCCAGGGTTCTTAATGCTGATGCGACTGTTTTCCGGCCAAGGAGACAGGCAGCTTTGCAGGCTGAGGAAAAAATCCATCAAATTGCAGAAGCCGAGGAGAATTCAGGATAACTCTGACATTGAGAACTTTAAATTAACATTGACATTGAACCATGAATTGAACTCTCGTTATACAAGGTTCTATTAGTGACTGACTTAAGTATTTTGCAGTATCCGTTGTTGTTGTTGCCCAGTCTCCTGTATTAAGGACAACATATCTTCCCTTCGGACTGATATGGGGGGAGAGTGTCGGAGACTGGGTCCGAGTATTGTTAAGATTTTTGATTGACAGATAGTTATGTAATAAGTTGCACGTTGTAAGTTATGCAAATCAGTGATGCGAACTCTGTGAAGCGATCAACTCAGTGATGTGAAGTAGTGAATATAAAATCAGTTTGTTCACAAGTGACGTGAGTTTTTGTTGGGCAACAATTGGAGGCATTCCCAACAGAGGATAAGTTTTCTGAAATGATTTCAAGTAGCAGTCCAGTTTTTTTTTTTACTTTCTTCTGACCCTATCTGCTTAATGCTTGAAGTGATATTGTCTTCAAGCAAGGAATATGTGGTTTATGCTGACTCCTGAATGTTTGAATTTATTCCGAGATTTAAATCAGCATTTACAATTCTCAACAGAAGGTTTGACATTATTACGCTGGCTCCTGATCCACATCATGTGTGTGTGAATTTCAGTTGAGTGTTGCAGCACTGATATCTTGAAATATGTATAAAACAATGTACATATTCATGGATTATATTTATCGTTTTTGGAAACTATCCTGGCCACAATGAGTCGAGCTGGTTAGTCGATGATACCCCCTTGTGTCTTAGCGTGCATCACTTTTAATATGGAAATAAAAGTTTCCTTATTGAAAATGGGATAGAATGTCTTATCACTCAATGTGGGATATTTAATACGTGATTGCATTCATAATACCTGGATTATTACTGTGGGTCAGTTCTATCCATGCTTACATGCATATGATTTCAACACAATCACCTAAGACATCAGGTTAATATCCTTTTAGGAAAGAGGAGGGGACTAGGGAACCACAAAATCTTGATATAAAAACTAAACTCTTTTACACGATATTTTCACTCTTCATCGTTTGTAACCTGTTTTACTTCCATTTTGTGTATGTCTCCATATTTAACTGAAGTAAGCAGTGCACCCATCTGATAGCAACTGTACTGATTGATGAGAAGATTCATGATGTTTTTATTAAAACCATTTTATAAAGGCCTTTCAACGTATGCATTATCATCCTTTTTCAATGTTAGTTTTTGCATAGAACATCGAAATGTGTTGTGGGTATCATACAGAATTTGGGCCTTACATGTTTTGGTCATGGACATGCATATTTTTCATACATACATCCTTTATTGTCACCAGCCTGCCTTTGCATGTCTTAGCGATGCACAATATTTATAGCTTCAGTTTGATTTCTATCCGCAAATTGAGGTCATGCCTTCCTTTAGATGTTTAAAGATAATGTTTTACATGGGTTAAGTTTCCTCCCACAAATTTCAGATCAGTTTAAATGGAAAATCTGCGAAATCCCTGTGACGTAGCCCCTTTAACAGGAAGACGATGTTTGTTAAGCAAAGGATCAGTATTCATTTAAAAAGGTCCCCCTTTTGCCCCACCCCATTTCCCGGTTGAAACCTTTTACACCTTCTGGAAACCCTTTCTACCTGACACCTGAGTGGTATGATGTTACCTTTTTGGAGGGAGGGGGGGTATGTCCCAGAATAATTGTTTCCCCCCGAAATTTTTGCATAAGCTTTTTCAATTTCTCTTAGCACATACAGTCGTCACAAGGGAAACTTGAAACAGTAACTATGTAGAATTTTGTGGGGAAACAAGGTGTAACGTGATTTTCAAGCAAGCAAGCAACTGTGGACGATGATCCTGCTGGTATACGTTAGATCGATAGTGATCTAATCGGTTTAAAACAGAAAATGAAAAACTAAGTACCGTAAAAACTCGTGTATAAGCCGCACTTTTTTGCCAAAATTTGTGGCTCAAAATCGTGGGTGCGGCTTATCTACAAGACCATTGCATGCAAACAGGGCATCGGCCATTGGCCGTGCGAGTCCATGTAAATCGCTCACATCTGCATCCTCTGGGCGTTTTTGCACATAAAACTGAAAAATTGCTCCATATAAGCGACAAAGCAGCTCTTTACTATCCTCACAAACAAAAATAACAGAGACTGATCATTTTGAAAAAGTTTTTCCCTCAAAACAGTGACGAAACCCCCGCTTTTCGTCCGTGAACAATTTTCAACCTCCAGGCGTTCCACGTCTCTTTTGGCGATGGGCCTGGATACTAGTTGTCCGAACGAGTGCCTGGTTACTAAGCTACGAACGTTCTTACGAACACAACGACTACATGTCTGCAAAATTTGGTGTAAAAACTGTGATGAATGAAGAAATACCTGTCAACGAATGGCAGAAAAAGATAAAAAATGTCAAAGTTGGCAGAAATGATGTTTATTCTATAAAATTCTGGGTAACACTGAAGTGTTTTCCGTTTGTGTTTCCTCATTTATGGTACATCCTGCACATCGGAAAGGCTCAAGGAATCAACTTTAGCTTTATTGATTGTTGAAATTTCCACATAATCCAGCATTTTTCACAATCAACTGGGCATTTTTCCGCCAGTTTTTATTTTTTTTCTCAAAATCGTGCTTGAAATTTTGGGGTGCGGCTTATCTACGAGTGCGGCTTATACACGAGTTTTTACGGTAATATATTTCAACTTGGAGAACGTTATTCCGTACGATTTACCTACGCATCATAGCAATAGGTTGTTGTATAGCAGTTGTTAAGCACTCATTTCAGGCCCAAGCACGGGTTTTGCAAATTAATTATGGCTCCCTTTAATCAACCTTGTCCCCAGAGGCTGTGCTCCTCCTGATCTGCCCCAGGAATCAAGACCTCTAGACTGAAAGCCCGCCAAAAAGACGGCCAAATCTCATTGGCTGTTGAAACTTGTTCATTTCAACCACAATCTCCAGCGCACACGCAGAATCAAATCAAATCAAATCATTTGAAGAAATCCTGGTTCCGTTTTTTGAATTGCCCAGAATCCATGTGTTACCCGATCGCTGGTGTTGAGCAACTCAAGAGTAAGATTAAGCATTTATAACATTCAGTGGTTGTCCAAAAATTAAAAGAGAGAGAGAGGGTAGTATCGTGCAAACCGGATTTTAATGAACATATAGCTAAGATCAAATGTAGACAAAATTTAGAGGTTTTTTTAGTAGCCGCGCTTACAATTGGAACCTTAAGGTATCCAAAAACGGTACGGCGAAACATGAAATGGTATTTTCTGCTATCGTTTAGTAGTTTGTAAGATTTTCTAAGAAAGACAACATTTTAACCGTCTAAGATCCCATTTATTTAGTGTTTAGTGTTTACTTTGGTGTTTTTCTAACCCTTTCCTGAGAAAACTTTATAGTGTGTCTGTATGAAAAAATTTTGTCAAAGTTGACCCTATGTGAATACAAGACCCCACAACACTGTTTCAATATCGTAATCCTCAATTATCCTTATTCCTTTTTCTTTTTTACGTTCCGTATAGATAACTATGTGATTTATTTATATTCCTGTTTGCTTGGAAAACTTTAAATCCCGTTCTGGCTTGCTTGGGTCTTAGTGGTTATACTGTATTTCGCCTCGAATTAAACCCCTCAGCTTCATTTTTTTCACAAACTTGACCTGGTGGACCCGGCGTTTATTCTACTCGAGTTTATTAAACAACATATAGTCCTATCCGCTAGGACACACTTTGCCTACCCGAAATGTCTCGAGAGAGGAAAGGTTGGTGGGTCGGGACAACTCTTAGAGTGCTTAATCAGTAACCCACAGACCACATACCAATCTACATGGTTTAAATCCACCATTTTCCATCTTGATATTTCAATTTTTCATTAATGTAGCTGCATTTTAGGCTTGTTTTGCCCCCTTCGCTCACTCCTCTTCTCAGTTATTAAATCACAGCATAGATGTTGACATTACAAAGGTAGCCTGGGTGTGACACAGTGTGACCCCCCTTTTAAACAACGGGGGAGTGGATATAGCTAAAAAAGTGCAACATTACCGCTGGAAAGTAAAGACTCGAGATACGTTTTGATTTGACATTGTTTAGATTTCTGTCGTTTTTTCTAGAATTTATATATTACTTCGTTCTTTATGCTAAAGATTTTATTTCTATCGATTTTAAAAATTAGTATCACTTTAATAAACTTCGCTAACAAGCTAACGCAAATATAGTGGCCTGCGTGGTAAGTACCAGAGGAGGCGTAAATGGGGTGACATTGGTCCCTCACGTCTCTTATTTTATTTTCCTTTTCGAAACTTTGCTTAGTAAGGAACATTCCTGAAAAATTTACAAAAAGAAATTGTGGCCATTATTTTTTTTTGAGGAATCAATTCAATATGTGGTAGAATGAGATCATTTCCAAACCTCTTGTATGTACAGTAGAACGCTTTTGTCTTTACTCCAGTGACTATCTTCTGAACAGGAAAACCCAAAAATCTTAACAAAGAGGGGGACACCGGGGCTTGTGATATTGCTGTGTTAACCGATGTTTCATGTGATATTTCGGGAGTTTCAATATACGCGCAATTATTTTTATATTCACTGCGTAGAAATTAATTTCCCAGTTCATGTTGTCCTCGGCTTTGCTGTTGAGATTTCCGACGTATCTCTTTGGGGTGCCCCAAGGAGGTTTTGTAGTGGAACAAGTTGTGCTTTCTAGGGTGCACAAAGGCATTAATTCTGACCAATTTCAGCGAAAATTGCTTTTTAAATCAAGCCACCCAAGAAACACTTGCCAAATATTCGTACCCAAAAAAAATCCAGGCTCCAAAATTTCAAGCCTAAAAAAATTCCTTCTATCATCCCCGTCACTTGAAATCCCGAAAAAATATACATGCATGAGAAAAGCCTGTTTTATGCAAAGCGTCGTGTAACTGATTAAAATAGGTCATTTATTTAAATGATTCCAACTAATGAGTGGAAGACCTCAGTTTCCGACGCAACGATTTTTCGGAATCGCGAGGGTGAAAATCAGCCCGATTGTTAAAATCTCATTGTAAATCTGTAGCAATGAAACAGATTGTCAGAATTCCGTTTTTTTTTTTACAACTGGTTACGCATTTTGCTGTCAAATGTGGGTAAATTGGGCCAGCAAATTAACGCGCCGCTCGCATGTCATCTCCAATAATAAAGTTGTTAGCTCTCGCTTGTTGCCTGTGAAAATAATTTCAATTGCGTGCGCTTCTTAGTGACTGTTACTGCGGTCCTTTTGTCGAGCAGCAAACAGCCTTTTTATTGAAAGTGCTACTTTCCAATTTGACTGATTATCTGCGGAAAATTATTCTTAAGAAAAAACCTTTTCAACACACAGCAACAAATCTGCAACAAACATTCAAATTTTAGTTAAATTCCAGAACGTGCGACAGATTTTTATTGTCTCTGAAAGAAGCCGGCTTTGTTATTATTATTCTCTTTTCCGCTACTGTGATGTGTAGGATGCTCGCGCCTTAGTTTTAGGAATTTAGTCTATAAACGCTGTGCTCGCATCTCATCTTCAGTGGTAAAGTGGGAAGTCTGATGTGCACTTACCATAGTTGATACCAACTTACCATAGTTGATACCAACTGCGGCGCTTTATACAGAAAGATGTTTTTCTTCGCACCTGCGGCACAAATCTGACTTGGAAAAGTGCTTTTAGTACTAACAATAATAGTAATTACTCTACTTATTCACAGTAAAAGGCTTTTGTCATTTAAGAAAAGATAGGTTTTTATCATTTAAATAACAGACGTTTATTGAAAGTGTGAAATCCCCGGCTAAAAGTTTATTTGTTTTTGGCAAAGCTGCTAAGATTACATTGAATATTCCGTTGTCAAATTTTCAATTTCCCTGGGTACCGGTGGGTTTTTTGCGGGTTTTCTCTTGCGGCGATCTTAAACAAACAAGCACTCGTTTGTTTACAATCTCGAGATAGCGGCTTCGCCGCTCTCTGCAGCCAGAAATCAAAACCCAAAAAACCCTCTGGCATTCAAATTCAAATCATAAAGTGCACAACCTCAATTTGTTTTAATAAAATATTGATTCTGATTTATGACAAGTGTGCGACCTTACATAAAGATTTGTAAAAGCCAAATTTATATGAAATATAAATTAAAGTTAATGTGACAACCATGAAAGGGAGATCAGAAATTGTACGAGCTCTCCACTCATATAAACAGATCTATCACGCAACGTACTAGCAAGGCTAACACTTGCGTTACATCCAAAGGTCAAAACTACGTTCCCTTACACCAGTATGACATGTTATTTCGGGTTGCCCAATCACATTTGTTTTCCCTCATGTCAATCAAGACCATGCGGTCTTTTCTTGCATCAGTAGTTTCATATCACAGTTCTGTTTAACTCCCAAGCGGTTGTCACAAGATTCCCACCCTCCCAACCCATCTTTTGATTCTCTCTTAGCATAGTACTTGTACATATTTAAGCATAGCATTAACACCATTAAGGTTGTAATTCTAAACACAAATGCAATGCTATGTTCTCCGTTTCAACTGTTGTAAATCTAGTTGCCCAGTGTGGGCTGTTGGACTTAAGCAGCATGTCTGCTTATTGAAACATTGTTACCACTTATGTTGAGTTGGTATATTACTCAAGAAATTTTGTTATTCTTTTTCTAACTTCGATTTTCTTAAGGTGAATAAACCATGGGAGGGGATGAAGTGCTCCGTACAGTCACCCTTTTGCCCCATAGACTCACATGGTCAGCTTTCCTGGGCCCCCCGGTGTTATTGTTGATGTTGTTGTGTTTGTTCCCAAAGGCCCTGCGGATTAGGACCCCAGTATAGCCTGGGAACCAGGGCATGTTTTTGCATTTGTTTCCAAGGGCCCTGGGGATTAGGACCCCAGTTTTGCCTGGGAACCAGGTCAATTATGTTGCAGTTGTTTCCAGGGGGGCTGGGCTTTAGGACCCTGGTGAGAAAACCTCTCGTTGCCAACCAACTGACCTGTGTTACTCTGCATGCTTCCTATTGGCAACTCGAGCAATTCATCCCCTACCCCATTTCTCCCATTGAACTTGTTGTTGTGTTGTTTTTATTTCATGGGTTGGCAGCATTAAAAATGATTTTCCTTTCAAAAACCAGCTGTTTATTTAAAACGCGACTTTTCACTTTTCAATTTTACAGATGCTTTTGCCATTGCGCTGTAGAAATGATATTTTTTTTTCATAGTTTAACTCAATGGGCACTAAGGAGTATTAGCGATATAAAAAAAGAACAACGACGTTTCGATGACTCCATGTCATCATTATCAAGTTAAAAATTAAAATACAAAGTTGACGCTTTATATAGTGATCGGACGCGTCCACAGAAAAGCAACAAACAAAGGCCTCTTACTGCACTATCAAAGTCACGTTGACAACAAGTACAAGAATTCACTCCTGAAAACAATGTTAATTCGTGCTCATCATCTCTCATCTTCTCCAGATGTTTTTGCCAATGAATGCAACATCTTAAGATCAATGTTTCTTAAATTAAAGTATCCTCCGCGCCTTATTGAATCAACCATTAGTCCAGCAGATAAGTGCAAAATTTGGCCAAATTGTGCCTTTTATGATAAAAGCGTGAAACTTGGCACAAAGTTAGAACACATCTTAAGAAACATTTTTAGCTATAGGGCCATCGCAGATTTGTCACGTGACCCAAGTTACGTTCGCTCTTTGAGTGACGTCATCAAGGGTGGGGGTAATTTACCGTTTGTGCGCTGTGTTTCATAAAGAAGGTAAAACTTGAGAAAATTCTCGCCGTATACATAGTAGAAACTTCAGGATGAGCTTCCAGACGTGTAAAAATATAATATTGGTTGCCATGGCAACTGTTACCTTAAACAATATGTTCCGTTTAGGCTATTAATACGACATCTTGGTTACTGGATGTTTAAAAAAAAAAAACCTACCTGTTCTTGAAGCTCACTTTTCAATGATATATTACAAAACAATATAGCTGTATTTCACATTTTTCACTTGAGGATGTGTTAAGGCGCTTAAATACAGTGCAAGTTGACTTTGAAATTAAACTGCTGACCAGAGTTTTACTTCAGTTGTTCAAGGAAGATACGCATCGCTACAAATCATGTAAGTATTTCAGTAAATTTTATTTAACTTTAATTGCAGCCAGAACAAAAGGGAGCATGTGTTTTAGATAGTTTTCGTTTAGTGTAGCAAACAGGGCGGAAAATGAGCTTTAAAAGCGAACGCATTCAAGTTTTATAGTCACTTTCTCAACAACACGTGCTTCAAGACCTGTGGCTCAGTCATGTATAAAATGAAAGCTCTTTTTGTTCTTTATTTTTCACTTATTCTCCCTGGAAGTGGGATACAAATTATGCAGTATTCTTTTATGTCTGCAATATAGTTAACAGGAGAAAGACAATTAAAAGAGACAATTAAAAAAGGGTTTTGAAGAAAAGCAATTGTAAAATATGAGCTGCAGCTGCGTTCACTTCATTGAAGCCGGGAACCCAGTTGAGTGCACTTTGTGGCCTGTTTACAAGGAGGGAGGGTTAGCTTCCCGGAACAACCTTATTGTGTTTCCAAAAGGGAAATATGATCAAAACACCTAAAAAATAAGCGATTTTAACCAAGAAAACATCCAAATAATTTTGGTTTGTTTGACTTGTTTTATTTATACTTTCGTGGGAAATAAATTTTCGAATAAATACGTTTTCTGCGGGCAAATATTTGATTAAATGTTGTCTCTACAGCCGCTTAATTATTCGTTTTAGCCAAATGAAGGAAAACGAGTTCCAAACTGAAGGTAAATTTGTTTCTGGGATTTACGTGAGCCAAGAATTTGTAATAGGAAAAAAACTTTAAAAAAAAACACGATAAAACTGCGTACTAAAAGCGAAAGCTAGTTTTGGCTATAAATTTGTTTTCGCCTTGTGTTTTATTAATGCGTAAATTGTGAGCCTTTGTAGGCCGGGGCGGTACGTACATTGCTTTTTCCCCATTGAGAAAATTTACCCTCCCTCCTTGTTAACAGACCTGTAGTCAAAAGTTTTTAAGTAATAGTTTTTAACAACTTTCCACTGAAATCAACATTTTTAACAGCAAAACAAAGCAAAAACAAGACAAGATATTTATTATTTTTTTGTTAATTTTTCTTTAAGGTAAAACTTGTCTTCCTTGTAGCTGTAAGCCATTCTTTCATGATTGTGGCGAGGGATGGCATACATATAGTAGGGGTAATAGAACAGTGAGACGCAATGTCTAAAGTGTACAAAGTCGTTGACCCTTCGCAACCTGGGACATCGGATATGCAATGTTTACCAATTGACTGGAACAAATGTGTTCTGTGTCAGAAAGACACAACCGAAAGCCTGTCTTGTCCAGCTGATTCAACGCGTAGCACAAAAGGAACCGGTTATAAGACAACAGCTGAAAATCTACTTGCCTTCGACAAGCTCGGTTGCTTGCCAAGATCCATAAATTTATCTCGATTAGATGAAGGTGAAGGCGTTGAAGCAAGTTTCCAACATCATAAAGCTAAATGGCATGACAGGTGTAGGCTGAAGTTTAACAAGACAAAACTCCAACGGGCAGAGAAGAGAAAAACGCCCCCCGAAGACAGCTTGACAGATGTCCGCAAAAAGTTCACCCGTAGAAGTAGGGAAGAGGTTCCTCGTTCCGTTCATCGCTGTTTCTTCTGTGACAGTGATGCTGAAGCTGGCGAGTCTTTGCACAGAGCGTCTACACTGGAGCTTGACAATCGTGTCCGCCATTGTGCTCTTCATTTGCAAGATAAACCTCTACTAGCTAAACTGAGTGCTGGGGATATGGTTGCCCAGGATGCGGAATATCATGTCAAGTGCCTAGTTGCTCTTTACAATAGAGCACGAGAAACAAGATCTTGTAGTACAGAAACTGATGTGGACGCTGTTAACCATGGCATTGCATTTGCTGAACTTGTGTCCTACATGGAAGAAGCTCGCGTCGACAATCTTATCGCCCCAATTTTTAAACTGTCGGACCTGGCAAACCTGTACAGCAACAGACTGGAACAACTCGGTACAAAATTATCAGGGCGCGTTCACTCCACCAAACTCAAGAATAGAATACTGGCTCACTTTCCAAACATGGAATCTCACCCGCAAGGTCGTGACGTCATTCTAATTTTCAAAGAAGATGTTGGTGCTGCACTGGGAAAGGCGTGTGAGCATGATGCTGATAGTGATGCTGTTCATCTAGCTAGGGCTGCGACGATAGTTCGACGAGACATGTTTCAAATGAAAATGGAATTCAATGGTTCATTCCATACCAAGTGTCAGGAGCAGTCTGTACCACCTTCACTCCTAGCACTAGTTACTATGGTGCTAAATGGACCTAACATCAAATCACAATCTAGTTCCTCATCAGTATTTCAGCCAGCTCTCAGTCTATCTCAGCTTCTGCTATTTAACAGCTCCAAGCGTTACAAGGAAAATGATAAAGATGTTGTCAGGCACAGCCAACAGCGCGAAACACCCCTCCCCATCTATTTGGGCATGATGCTCCATACAAAGACCCGAAAACGTGAACTTGTGGACACCCTTTTCAACCTGGGACTATGCATATCATATGATCGGGTGTTGAACATCTCCACTGAACTTGGCGACAAAATCTGTTACCATTATGAGAGGGAAAAAGCTGTCTGCCCCCCTCAGCTCAAAGGTGGCCTTTTTACAACGGCAGCAGTAGACAACATAGATCACAATCCCAGTTCCACAACTTCTCGCGACTCATTTCATGGAACTGGGATATCACTGTTTCAGCACCCAGATGAAAGTTGCAGTGGAATTCAACGGGCGGTTATTGCGATTCAGGATGATTCTCAACCAAGGAAAATGAAAATCAACCTACCGGAATCTTACACAAGTGTGCCTCCTGTTGTTCTTCCAAGGCATGATCCACCCATACCAAAGCAACAAGGAACCAACAGAGCATACTGCGACCTCATTCCTCAAGCTATACAGAAGGAATACAGGTATAAAATTACTGAAGGTAGCGTTACCTTTTGTTAATGATGCGCACAGAGAAATGCACTTTGATAGTTTAAGCAGTTCTTAATATTTACTAATTTTTTTATTCTGCATCTTTTGTATGACAGATGGCTGGAACAAGTAAGTAGAGTGGTGTCTACTGACAGCACCAAAGGAGACGAGGCAGTGTCATGGTCTGCATACCACGCAAGTCTTCAACCTCCAAATGGAATATCAGAAAGTTGCTTGGCAAACACTTCCCTATTGCCCCTTTTCTATGATCAAGCCCACTCAGTAGCCATGATTCGTCACTCAATGGATGTAGTGAGGAAGGCTGTGGACATTCTGAATCCTGGACAGGTGCCCATCATCACTGTGGACCAACCATTGTACGCCATCGCAAAGCAAATCCAGTGGAACTGGACAGCAAGTCACGGCGAAGATCAGATTATTGTGCTGTTTGGAGGTCTGCACATCGAGATGGCAGCTTTTAAGACCATTGGCAATCTTCTAGATAGCAGTGGTTGGGTAGGGGCATTAGTCCAAGCCAATGTTGCTTCTCCTGGCACGGCCGATTCATTTCTTCGCGTCACTCATGTAACACGCACCCGACGTGCCCACCAGATTACAGCCAGTAGCCTGTATCTACTTCTGCAGAAAGCCTTCACGGGGTACTGCAATGGTCTAGAAGAGGAACATAATCGGCCGTCAATGGAAGATTGGTGTTCCAGCAGAGCTGAATTATATCCACAATTCAAGTTCTGGTACCTTGTTTTACAGTTGGAATTGTCAGTGCTTGTCTTCGTGCGAGCTATAAGAGAGGCAGACTTCAAGCTCTATGTAGATGCCCTCACTAAGATTGTACCGTTGTTCTTTGCGTTGGACCACCCGAATTATGCCAGATGGATCCCTGTTCATCTGAGAGACATGGTAGCATTAAAGAACGTTCAACCCAAAGTTTATTCAGAATTTCTTAAAGGAAAGTTTGTATTGAAGAAGACGGCGCGCAAATTCTCTGCTATTGCCATTGACCAGGGTCATGAACAGAATAATGGTGCTGTGAAAGATGACGGCGGGGCAGTTGGCCTCACCGAAAACCCTGCTGCCCTCAGGCGTTGGATGGTGTCTGGCCCGGAGATGGCCAGAGTAATTGGAGAGTTCGAGGCATCAACTGAAAAGAGTAAGAAGTTGGATTCACGACATCACGAGGAGTCGAAACACGTGCCGAAGGCATTTGCACGAGATGTGGAAAGTCTAGCCAACACCATAGAGGAAATGGGCAATCCATTCACCGAGGATAGCGGCGATCTCCTTGCACTTGATAGCAGAGACATTGCCGATCCAGCCGTTACTGATACAGTGAGAAGAATTGAGAAAATTGGAGAAGAGCAGTATGAAACCTTTGTTAAAGAGCGGCTTGTTAATCAGACGAAACCCATTTCAGATCCTATCAAGAAGAACAATCTTCCTCTCTTCAGCCGACCTCCAGTCCGAGAGAAGACAAAGTCACAGCTACAACTGACCTCCCTGAAAAATGATTGCTCCCTCTTTTCGCGGCTGTATATTGCGTCACAGGTGCGTAATGGAAATCTGGATGAATTTTTCGAACACGAGAATCAAGCCTATCCCCCAGCGTTATCACAAAATGGAAAACTTAGAATGGCCACAAAGTCAGATCTAGTCGGATGCTTGGAGGACTTAGTTTCTTCCCAAGAGAAGACCACTAATCCTGATGTACAAGCCATTCTCCTTGATGGCTCTGCTGTTGTAAATATGCTACGACCCGGTTATGCAAAAACATTCTCGGATTATGCATCACAAGTGTTCCAGCCATACATTGTAGCCCAGACACAACATGCAAGTCGTGTCGACATTGTTTGGGACGAGTACCACAAAGAAAGCTTGAAAGCGGAAACAAGAGGCAAGAGAGGGAAGGGAGTTAGAAGACGTGTAGAGCCCTCCACTGCAATTCCTGGAAACTGGAAAGAGTTTCTGCGCATTGATGAAAATAAAGTAGAGCTATTTTCTTTTCTTGCATCTAGTGTAGTAGCATCCATCGACAGCAGCAAGCAGATAATCAGCACACATCGTAATGAGGTACTTTGCAATCAATCCAGGGATGTCTCACGTCTTGCTCCATGTACACACGAAGAGGCCGACACGAGGATCATTCTTCATCTGGAAGATGCTGTGAAAGAAGGGAATACAAAAGTTTCCATACGTACAGTTGACACAGATGTGGTAGTATTGGCAGTGACATCAGCCCAGCGCCTTGACAACACTGAAGTATGGATTGCATTTGGTACCGGAAAGAGCTTCCGTTTTTTAGCAGCTCACGAGATAGCCAGAGCTCTGGGGCCTGATCGATGTAGGGCCTTACCAATGTTCCATGCTTTTACAGGGTGTGATACTGTTTCATGTTTCGGAGGACGGGGTAAAAGAACTGCATGGGACACATGGAAAGCCTACGATAGTGTCACACCAGCATTTTGTTCTTTGGCAGCCACCCCAGAGTCCATAGAGAGTTCTATTAAACCATTGGAGCGATTTGTGATATTGCTGTATGACCGCACCAGTAGCTTGGAATGTGTCAACCAGTCCCGAAAGCAGCTTTTCACGCAGAAAGGCAGATCAATAGAAGGTCTTCCCCCAACAAAGGCAGCTCTTATAGAGCACACTAAACGCGCGGCTTACCAGGCTGGTCATTGCTGGTCCCAAGCAATGATTGCAGCTCCAGAGCTTCCTTCTCCGAGTGATTGGGGCTGGACGAGGAAGGAGCCCAGTGGTTGGGAAGTATGCTGGACAACTCTGCCAGAAGCTACAAAGGCCTGTAGGGAACTTCTGAGATGCAGTTGCACGAAAGGTTGTAAAGGTCAATGCAAATGTCTAAAAGCAGCACTCCAGTGTACTGCACTTTGTCGTTGTGGCGGACTTTGCTCTGAGGACTAGGCAGCAAATAATGTGGAATATTTGTTGTCATGACTGGCAGCTGAAACATTTTCTCAGTCTCTAGCAAATTGTTCGTTTGAAGAAGGATTTTAAAGAATTCGATACCACGTAAGAGAACGAAAACTGATCTGTGAAAGCTATTTTGAACTTTTTTAACATTGCAATAAATTGTGGTACAGATCCTTCTGTCATCAGAAAACTGTGTTAGATCAAATAAACATTAAAACATGTTTTAAGGGTGAGCTGTCTGTGATCTTTTCTAACAAATTAAAAATATTATTGCACTGTTTTATTGATTGTTTTAAAGATGTTCGCTTAAATCATAAAGAAAAAAAGTAAAATAGTATACAATGACCAGTATGGTGCCAGTAATGTCAAAAAAGCGTTGTCATGGCAACGGAGATTGTTGTCATGGCAACAGCAATAAGTGGCTACGCAGTTTTTGTCGAAGTAAATTATTAGCACGGTGTGAACATGGTCTAGGCTAAACAGGTTAGGCTAATTCATTGTAGTTTTTGTACTTACTAGTAAAACTAAGGACTCGACCACGCCCTTTTTAGGATACAGCCGCCATATTGGTCACGTGACCAATCTGAGATGGCCCTATATCTAAAAATGTTCCTTTTCATATGCTCTACATTTGTGCCAAGTTTCATTCTTTTATCATTAATGGCACAATTATACCACTTATCGGCTGGACTAATCAACAACTTTATCCGCACACGAGATCAAGCAAGACCACCGGAAGAAGCCCAGCAAGACAAGCCCATCAGAATTGTTTTGCCGTTTAAAGACCAGAGATCGGCTGACGCTTTACGCCGTAATCTTAACGACCTCAACAAGAAAATCGGAAGTGACCTGCAGCCAGTGTTTACAAGCAGAAAAATTATGGACGACCTCAAAGTGGTAGAAGCCAAGCCTCCCCTTATAAATCAACAAGCTGCAAGGCTACAGTGTACAAAAACAGTTCACTGTTTTAAAGAAATGCCACACGAAGCTGGATTGTTTACTTTATGAAATGCTCTTCATCAGGAACAAAGCCAAAACTCAACACACAATCAGACTCCGTCCGTGCCAAACTGTTTACTTAAATTGACTATGTAAATAGATTTTCACACCCTAAATATTTTCATTCACTCTCCGATCACTATATAAAGCGTCAACTTTGTATTTTAATTTTTAACTTGATAATGATGACATGGAGTCATCGAAACGTCGTTGTTCACTTTTTATATCGCTAATATTCCTTCTCAAATGTTTCTTACCTCGAAAAGTTAATGCACATCATCACAATGTAGATAATTGTAAAAATTGTATACCATACCTGTTCACTCATCCTTTTAGGATTAAAATTTTCATTTCACTAAACCAATTGCAGGTTAGACAAAATGTCCAGAGAACGGTCAACCGAACGTCCGCGTTCACGACGCGATGACGACGAGAGACAAAGAGAGGAAGGTGAGTCATTGGAGTTAAAATATAACAACTTTATTGGTCGACTGCGCTTTCATAATTGGGAAAAAGTTTCTCTCTTGTATTTTTAATCACAGTTTAAAGTGCGTGGGTCGTAGACGTGCAAGGTTTTTGAAGGATTTTGATTTACATGCATTTTCACGAATAAGTGAGCGCGCAAACAGTCTTTTCACTTATACATACCATGAATTGGTTTTCCCTAATCACCCCTTTTTCTAAAAGTTACATTAATTATAAGGAGTGTTATAAGTGTGAGTTTATCTAGAAAAAGGGATCGGCTAAGCCTACACCTTCTTAGGAAATATTTTAACTCTTCAGCTAGTGGAAAGACGCATTTCTTAGTTGAAATAGAACGGCTCAAGGGGGCTTTGTCACGAATTTGAACAGATTTTAAAAAAGCCAAAATATATATGTGTTGCGTAGGAGACCTAAAAATTGTGGGCCATTTTCATTAATATTTGTTGTATTGGAGCACTAAAACTTTTAGCAAGCGTCTTTGGCAAAAGATTCATTGCAACTTGAAAAGTTAAGGCTAAACTTTTCATCTTGTTTCCGCATGTCTTTCCGCACGTCTTTTTATTTCTATTCTTATCAAGGTCAAATCATCATTTAGATGTTCGAAGATAATGTTATTAATGGGTTGAGTAGCCTATCGTTAATTGCCGAGCAGTCTCGACCAAAAATCTGCGAACTCCCCTTGATGTAGCTCCTCTAATAGTTTGGTGGTGGATCGATAAATGTGCGTCTAATATTCATGCGTTTCTGCTTTTATTTTTACGATTAACTTATCATTTTAAGGACGTTTCGCACCATGAGTTCGAACTGGTTTTAGTTCCCTTCCACCGATCATAAGCGTAGTCACAATTTCAAAACGATTAATATTGAAGAATTTTGGACAAAATTTGTCATAGTTGGGAGCGGACACCGTGTTGCTAATGGAATAATTTTTAAATTCAATTTAGACCAATATTCAACTTACTTGTCAAGTAATGTCGCATATTTTTAACCTCCTCTGATTTTGTGATAGGACTACTTGTTAATTGTGATCCAGTTTTGAGTAGTTTTAACACTCTTTGTTAATTTTATTTTAACGCCAGGTAGAGAAGAAAAGAAGGCAGCCTGCGGAAACCACGCGTCGAAGAGAGGAGAGAAGAGAGGTTTTCCGCAAAAATCGGTTCCCTGAGGAAGGTAAACTGATTTCAATGTTATGTCACTTGTAAATAGCAACTAATTTCGTTGTCTACTTGAAATTTTAACTTAGTTTCTTCGTGCCAGATTAAGAGGAAACTATAGCTGTTTCTCTAATAGTAACAGACATCCCTTTTTGACACTTCATTCTTGTTGTGAATTTCCATTTTTTCGTATCAGTTGAACTCCATATTTCTCCACAAGAGGATTTGAACAATTTTCTTCACGTGCAACTTCTGACCTGGCCTGTGTTTTTCTTTAACAGACAACGAATCGAGAGAAAATGCCGAAAGATCAGCGGATGAAAGAAAGATTAAGGTTGAAAAAAGGTAAGTGATTTTATTTAATCAAAAATGGCCCTCAGTATGCTCAGTCTATATCTGTCTTGCTCTATATAATATATAGATTTAGGCCTGCCTAGAAGCGGAGCTCCCATTTACCATTAGCAAATAAGTAGCCACACTATTTCTAAGCTTATACAGTGGTACAAAATAAATTAGTTTTTAATCGCTCATTGTTAAACTTTCAAGTATAAAATATCTTACATGTAAAAACCTCTGATGGTTTTGTTGACGAAAGCGATGTCAACATATTTCGAGGTTAAACCGAAATTGACGAGTGCACTTTATTGGGTTCCTCACGTACGCACGTAGGAGCGCACAACAGTATCTTTGTAAAACTTTTTACAACGTTTACTGTACACTAATTAATACACCTGTATGAGTTATTCAATGTAGAAAGGACCCTGATCTTGTTTTGATTTAATACGAAACAGTAAGGGCAAAAAATCAACTCAAGGCAAAAAAAAAGTACAGAAAAACAAAGTAAATCATTGCTAAACACAGTAAACCAAATGAACTCACTGAGCCAAACACGGGTGACTCGCAACGAAATCGGCGAAATATATATTGGTTTACCCATACAAGATTTCAAGATCATTTCAACGCACTCGCTGATAAGAGAAACAAAATAAATGCAATCGAGTATCAAAAAGAGCAGTTGGATAATAGATCACTTAAAAATATCTTGGTGTGCAGTATCGCTGAGTAGTTTTACTTTACAAATCGAAATCATGATTTTGATCCGTGAAGCTTAATAATTTAATATTGTTTTCAAAAGCCAATAATGAACATCACAGTTAACTCGACTAACTAAAACACCAAACAATTAGTCCAAATGAAATATTTAATAAACAATGTCTGTATAAAATGTACAAACATGAACAAGTTTGAGAGCAGCATTACCGTATTTACCCGAGTATAAGTCGATCCCGTGTATAAGTCGACCCCCTATTTTTGAGGCCATAAACTAACATTTTTTTCGTTTCTGGGTAAGAATCTTCCTGGAAAACTAACCCTGTGTTTCTTAGAATTTCCTTTCATGTAGAGGTACTTGATGAAAAAGTCACAGCAAGTTTCAATGTGAAGTTTATTATCGTGCTTACGCGAGCGTTTTTGCAACACATGTTTATCAGGCATTTTGAAACAAGCTTAAAAAATCAAACACTCTAATCAGAAACGAACCTTTGTAATTGTGGAGAGATAGTAGTGGCTTTAGAAGACAAGCAAAACACCAAGTTACACAAAAACCTTTGAAAATGACTCGATAAACAAAATGCCAAGCTTGCTCATGCTACAAAATTGGTGAGGTACTGGTAACTAATAACTACATGTGCTTGCATCATGCCAGGTTACTAAGTAGCGAAGAAGTTCGAAGCGAGAAAGATCATGCAGAAAGGTGTTTTTCTCTAGTGGATTTTACAGCTTTATGAGTGGAAACTATCAGCCCTTTATTCAAACCTTGTGCCAGTGAGTCTCTACAGCATTCAGGTTTATATTAAGCGGACAAATTGTAAGGAATTCCAACTTAAACTGCCAATTTAACGACACAGCAAAGCGAAAGGACATTGTAACCTGTATTGTTGTTTACACGATGTTTGATAACATATAAAAACAATTGTTATGCTAATTGTGCAGAATTTATTTAACTGGTGCTTGGGTCGAAAATTTTGACCCATGTATAAGTCGAGGACGATTTTTTGGACCGATTTTGAGATAAAAAAAGGTCGACTTATACACGGGTAAATACGGTAATTGAATTGTAAATATTTACGACAACAAATTCAGAATTCAACTTCAAATTCGCTCATAAATGAAGTATAAACAGATTCTCATGCACAACAAAAAAGACTTATGCTTAGTGCATACATTTACGTTTGTTACCTCATGTTTGGAGAAGGCTTGCAAATTCTGCAGGGCTAAAATTTCAAACCAGCACAATAATATCGGAAGCGAACACACCACTCGTTGTAAGCTTACTCCGACACCACCGACATATAAGTTCTTATAGTGTTTTGAATTATCGGCAAAGATCGATCTCTCCTTTCCTTTCGGTGTAGCTGTTAGGTCTGTTAGCAGTCTTTTGTCCATCACTTAGTGAACTTCACTGGCTCTGAGCTCACTTTTATTCCAGTTCAATTAACCTTTCAGCAGCTTTTCAGCCAAGGTCAGCCACAGTGCTTCAACTCTCTGTGTTTTCCGATGTATATCATATTCAAGTTGGCAATTATTTCGGATCATCCCGTTAAGCGGTTGTCCTAAATCATTTGGCATGAGGTTTCCATACAGTTGATGAGTAAATAGAGTGAGAAATATTCACAAAGCACTATGTTTTCCAGCATGCTCTCTTCCCGTCTTTCATTCAGGTTAAAAGGTGAACAACATACCAACTATTTTAGCGCCTTTTCATCCAATCACTTCGTTTAAGTTGCAATGTAATGTCCAGATCATAAGAAAACGCGAGAAAAAACAACCTGAAGTGACACAGTGTTTTGACAAATTTCTACGACAAATAAGTTAACTCTCGACAAACAAAAAAATGTTTTTGTGTTACTGTTTACTAGAGTAGGACTCCAAATCAAGGACAAAGACAAACTCGTCCCCAGCCCTAATCCATGCGTACGGACATAAGTACGTACGGACGGACGTGACATCCAAATTTCCTTGGCTTGATGGGTTCACCAATTTCTATGGGTATGGAGCTCTGCAAGGCGCCCATGGGAGCTCCGCTAAAATATTTGTCTAACCTCCTATATTATATTTAAAACCAAGCCTAGGTATCCATTAAAGGTGTAAGAACAAATTGTAAAACGAAATGTCAAATTGATATATGTGTCTGCACCAACTGATTTGATCCCATGGTGTGATTCCGAAAGACAAAAATTGCTCAGCTCAGCTGGAGCGCAGGTTTTTACAAAATTTTGTGGGTAAATGAAGCCTGTATTTTGTCTCCTTATAGTAAGATGTTTCAACTGCCGCGGCCAAGGGCACAAGGCCAGCATTTGCCCTTCGGCAAAGATTAGATGGAAATCGTAAGAACCAAACACCAAAGAGGATGACGATAAAGATAAGGAAAAGGTAATAGTGAACCACTATCACAACTACCGAGACAATAGCTCCGCTAGTTTTAATTAAATATGACTGAAAATAAAAAGTTAGGGGTGGTCTAACTATTAAAGCATTTCGAGGCATCATAAACAGCAAAAAACCATGGCACCTGAAATGTTTCTTATAGGGTCAGATATTGTAGGTGTCATTGCTATTTTAGCTCAAAATTATTTTTAACAAAATGACAACACTTTAAAATATTTTCTGGTGGCTGCTGGTAGCTTTAAGATGTTTCGACTATTACACAAATCATTTCTGTTCATGTACATTTTACAATAATTTGAAAGTAGCCCGTGAATTAAGAAATTACTTTCATAACAAAGGCCAAGCACAGATCTTTTGTTTTCACCATTTTGCTTTATCTATTAGGAGAAAAACTTAATTTTGCCATTCTTGTTGAAATAGGTTTTTCCCATTTTGTGGACAAGATTCACAAATTTATTAATCTATCGCAGTTTTAGGTTGTTAGAAAAAATGTGAAGGCCCATGCCTTAATTTTCTTGGGTGTAGCTTTTTTTCAGAACGTTGAAGTTATTTGTAAACTGACCAACAATAAGAGAAACTTAAATTAACCGATACGTGACAAAATATATATATATATCTATCTATATATCTATATATCTATCTATATATTAATATATATTAGGCGAACGGTAAATATAGAGCCGGTACAATTTACTTGCGAGTCATCGCGCAGTTTGTTTACCTTTGGTGTGTAATATGTATCATAGATTCTGAAAACGACAAGGAAATGCTTCGAGCAGTACAAGCAACTGAAGGTCAGCTTGACGGAAGAATGGCTGATTTGCAACAGTTTGAATTCCAGTTATCACCAACTCGACAGCGACGCTATCGTCGTTTTGGAATATCAGATCAAAATTTTAGATTACGCATTCATCAAAATGACGGTGTGCAAGGAGGAAATGTGGTTCGTGCTTTCGAAAAACGGGTTTGTAAATGCTATAAGACCTTTTGTGGAACAATTGCCTGCGAACGATCAACTCCAAGTGTACTTCAACTCTCGTCGCATTAACCGCGAACATCATTCACCTCTAATTACCGTTGGCGGATGGGGCTCGCCTACCTCTGCTGCTCAACGCATTGACCAATTTAATGCGTATTTTACAATGTAACGAAAATTTTGATCTCAATGATACATTTGATCTGCAAATTCTTCATGTAGAAATGCCTCCAGCTGCGTCAGGACCTCGCAGTACGAAAGCCACAAAGAAATCTCTCAGGCATAACATTGTTACTTAAAAAAATATCATCGAAATCAAAAATCGTGATAATTTATGCTGTGCCCGAGCTATCATGACCACGAAGGCCTGGGTCAGTCGAAACACAAGTATTGAAGCCTTCCATGATTACGAGAACATAAGAGGTTACCCCATTCAGCAAAGGAAAGCTGAAGCCTTACATCGAGAAGCAAGCGTCCCCCTAGGCCTGTGTGATTTGGAAGCTGTTGCCAAGTTTCAAACAGTGTTATCTCAATATCAACTGATTGTAGTTTCTGCAAAACAACTATATTCAACTATTTTTTGGGGTGATGTGGTCAGCGATAGAAAATTGTACCTGCTGCTCAACAATAAACATTACCATGTCATTAAAGACATGAAAACTATTACGGGCACCACTTATTACTGTGTAAAATGCGAAAATGGTTTTGATCACGATGACTTTTCATATCATCGCCGTGAAGGACTTCGTTGTGGAAGCTGTCAACAACTAAATTGCATTGATTTTCTTAACCACACATCGTTATGAAATGATTGGTTGTGACCTGTGTTGTTGAGAATTCTTTGGTCAAAAAACAGGACCATCAAGTAGCACCAGTAGCACCAGTGCCCCAGCTGTCATACCACACATTGACAGAGTCTTCACAACTCACTGGTTTCCAGACACTGTCAAAACTGATGGAGGACCACCATTCAACAGTACTGGCAGCCACGAATACCAAATGTACATGAAATGGGCTGGCGTCAAAACCATTGTTGTCAGTCCAGAGGATCCTGAAGCCAATGGACTGGCTGACAACTGTATGAAACCACTCAGTAAAGTGTCGCACACTGCCCACATTGAGGGTAAGAGTGCCAAAGATATAAAAGTTTCTTTGACACTATTGGGCAACAGCACACACCACCACCGGCAAAGCCCCAGCCAAACTACTATTCAACTACAAATACAGAATGCACCTGCCAGAGTTACAAGTCTCAGTTCATGACACCCAACTGTGTCAACGAAATGCACAGGCGAAAGCAAAGCAAAAGGCCTACAAGGATTCTAAAGTGAATGTTAAGCACCACAACATACAAGTCAATGACAAGGTCCTGCTGCTCCAGCGTCAGTCTAAGACCAAGCCAAGATACGACCCAATACCATACAAGGTCATTAAAGTGCTACTATGATCAAAAAATCACCTTAACTTTTCTCTTTAGATTTCGAAAGTATATGTAAAAAGAGCTTACCATGCCAAATTTTAAGTCTCAACTCCGACGAGAAGTCCGATTATTTTAACCTCGAATTCTCGAAACTACTGTCCGCCATTGCTCGATTCGAAAACGGCCGAGTACTTAAGAGAGAGTTGGGGCGAAAGCGGATGTGATGTCATCCAATCAAGACATCAAAATAAACGTGGCTACTTTAGTATGCAAAGGGGGAGTGTGAGCTGCAAGGTTTCTCGTTGTTCTATTTCACTTCTGTGTTACTGCGAGCTTCGAAACGTTCATTTAACTTGGTTTTGTCAAGAGCATGCCTGGTAGTCGCTGCGTTATTTTTTCTGTATCCAGGCTGAAAAATCTCCAGTAACAGTGTCTGAAATGGAATGTCAGCCCCATCATGATGAAGATATGACAGTTGAGCAGGTAGATTCAATTAAACTTTGCCAAGAGTTTTAAGTTATATATATAGCTAAATTTTCAGTGAATAAAATATAGGAGAACATGAATAATGTCAGGGGTCACTGCAGCTTATTATTTTTGGCTTTAACAAATCACACATTAACTTAATTTATTCATTTTATGTTGTAAATCCCATTATAATCTTTAAAACTTCTCTTTTTTGAAGGCTGGTCCACCCCAACTGTTTCCAACAGTAGTGCTAGGCCCTGAATGTCAGTCCCATCTTGGAGATGATAAAAGTGAAACGGTAATTTTTTTTAGTTCGAAGAAAAATGCAATATAACATAGTATATTTATCACATCACCAAACTGATTTGTAATTTGCAGTGGGAAATTAAATTACATTGTATGTATTCTGCTCTCCTTAGACAGCGGAAGAACCTGTCAAAATATGTCCATCTTGCAAACTTCTGAAAGATGAAATTACCATCTTAAAAGGAAAATTGACAAGAGCTCGAAAAAGGCTGGCTACCAACCAAGAGCAGTGGGTGGAAACCTCCCGGGAGATTCAAAACCAAAAACAGCTTTTTATGGTGAATGCCGGTAAGGTCAAACATATAAACATGGCACTTAATATGTCTGGGGGAAGTTAAGGGTTATTTCTTTTATACATGCATGTCTGGTTTTGATAGTTCTTCTCATTAAATTTTATCTGACTGTTAGAACTGTCATTTTTATCTTAAGAAACCCAGACACCAGATGAGATTCCAACCTCTAAAAATAATGATGAAGCAGTTCCAGAAGAAAATCAGGAAATGCAAGATGAGTCACTGTTTGCTGATCGGCAGGCGGATCAAGATAGCTATGATGAAGACCCTAGCTGGACCCCAGAGGAAATTGAACAGATGTATGAAACACTGAAAGAAGATGATAGCATAAAGACAAATGCAAATCCTAGGTATGATGTTCATGTCATATATTTTATTGACTGGCTATCCCATACCCAAAGCAAGCCTGATTTCCAAAAATGACCTTTTTCCTTCTATTATGAAGGTGACATATGCTCTTTGTAGTGTGGCCCATATTGTCTGATATGGAATAACTGTCTGACTAGTGTCTTGATGGTCTCTATTAAGAATTTTAGATTTCAGTGATAATAAAACAAATCACTCTTCTTCTCAATCTCTTTAGACTGGACATAGGTGGAAAGGACATCCGTGAAGAGCCTAAAGGAATTGTGTTTGTTTCGACGCTCCTCATGCTATTTCAGTTCTGCCACTTGTGCTTCTTTCCAAATCCAGAAGTTTCGGTCACACAGACGGGTACACTGCTCACTATTGATGCAAAATGCAGCAGTTGTAAACAAATGTTCTCGTGGAAGAGCCAACCATTCCTGCTAGGCAAGTTTCCTGCAGGAAACCTCCTCCAAAGTTTAGCCGTCCTTTGTGCCGGAGCCTCAATAAAAAAGGTTCTGTTGGTTTTTAAACATATGGGGACATTGGTGTATCACAAGCCAACGTTTTACTACCACCAGAGGCATTTGCTAATACCTTCTATCGTGTCATTCTGGAGGAAATATCAGAAGAAAGTAATAGACGCTATAAAGGGCAAAGAAGTTGTCTTGGCAGGAGATGGACGCCATGATAGCATGGGTCATTCTGCCAAGTTTGCCACTTATTCCATTTTCTGCTGTACTGTTGGACTCGTCATTCACATTGTTCTAGTACAGGCAAGTCACGATATCCTACACTTTATAAATTTATAGCATAAAAAGTCCAGACCATGTCCATAAGCAACATGCAGTCATGCACAATGAAAAATTATATATAATTTAGAATTTTTTCCCTTCATTGCCCAGGCTAATCAAGCAGGAAGCAGTACTGCGATGGAGTTCATGGCATTCCAGAAGGCATTTGCTTATGTTTTAGCGACAGGGATGGTAATAAAGTCATTCCTTTCTGACAGGCATACCTCAATTGCCAAGTGGATGCGTGAAGAATGTCCAAAAAAATGCAGGGATCTTGGCAAGCCTGTTGTTGAGCATTTTTTTGATCTGTGGCACATTGCAAAAAGTAAGCATGGAAAATGTTCTTAATCCAGGCATATATCATAATATTGATTAATTAATTATTGGTATGATATTTGTACAGTTAGACCCAGCTAATTCGAACTCGGTTATTTCAAATTCCCCGTTAGTTTAAACTAAAACGCATTTCCCTTGGACTTGCCCTTTAGTTATTTACTATCGGCTATTTTTCGTTTTCCCTGACGGTTCGAAATAGCGGGGTTCAACTGTATTTAGTATTTACGTTGTGATTTGTGTATTATTATATCTTATTTTTCTTATAGAAATTCAAAAGGTCCTTCTGAAGTTAAGTAAAGAGAAAGGTTGTGAACTTGTTGGGCGGTGGCAAAAAGCTTGTGTTAGGCATTTCTACTGGGCAGTGACGTCAACACAGGAAGGTCTGGGGGAACTAAAATTGGCCAAGTTTCAAACCTTCCTGTACCATGTCATTAACAAGCACAAAGATTTGCCCAATAGGTTATTTAATGCTTGTGCTCATGGTGAAAATGTGACACCGCGTATGGATGCACAAAGGTTAGTAACATTACTCTACTATCTTGTTAAATACTTGTTATGTAATCTTTTGCAGACTGCAGACTGATCTTTTACTGAAGTAGTGTGGCTAAGACCCTGACGGCTACGTGCTGCATGCACTGTTTTGTTATAAGTTTTGCATGTGTTTCTTTATGTCCATATTTTGTTTATGAATACAAAGTTTTTTTGTGTCCAGTTGTAACATTGTACAATAAAATGTGAAATTCTATGTGACTTTTGTCTTTCAGTTTCAGAGGCATATGAAAAGCTACACTCTGCCCTCAGTAAGACCAACCTCACAAATGCTATAAAAAAGCATCTTCAGTTGAACAAACTAGTTGTCTGGAAGGATACCATTCGGTTGTTAACCAGTTTGCTCCAAAGATGCTGGCATTTTCCTACCTTGGCATGTTTTGCAGGTACTTGTGCCATAATAATTATTGTTACAAAAGTTAGATTTTGAATGTCAAAACTTCTACACGTTGAGATGAGTCATATCATTAAACCATGCATGTATGTACTTGTTTTTAACTAGATCAATTTTGGCTGCCCTACATTTCAACTATAACCTGAGAAGGGATACAAAGCTTGATGACCAAGGCAAGCCAATCCTTTATGTCTCCTATGCCAAGTTTAAAGATGGAGAAGCCACTGTCAGGGAAGCCAAAGTGTCTGCAAATTATGGTAATGAACACCTGCTCCACTAGCTAACTAACAAACAAGTGTTTATGTAATAACTTTATTTATATAATGATATCAGTATTAGGAGCAATATTTCTACATATATTTCTTTCTTAGATTATGTTGGGGACATCTACAGCACCCTTATGACCACACCAAGGGCAGCACTGAAGGCATTAGAGGATGAGTTAAAGCAGGAGGTTCCTGCCCCCTTGCACTCCATGCTACAAAAGGAAAGCAGGGAAGAAGCCATCCTTAAGCACCAGGCAAGGAAACAGAAAGAGACAGTTCTTTGCCCACCAACATGCACAGGTAATTGAAAATGAAAGTAAAGCAGTAAAAGCAATTTGACTTAGTTTAGAAACACTGCAATGAGGGAGTATTGTCAGGTCACACATCCCCTAAACCATCGTAGGTTGTTCTTCCTGGACTGCACACAGTATCTCATAATCATAAAATTATCAAATTTCAGAGGAGGAGCTTCAACAGGAAATGGCCAGAAACAGACAAACCAGGACCGGTGATGAAAGAACTGCTAGTGGGAGGAGGCGTCCACATTGCAGAACTTGTGGAAACCCTACTAGGGGCCATGGACCACCATGCCGAAACAATGGAAATGATTAACTTATCCTAAATTCTAAAAGTCAATACATAGCCACATTTTCTGGTCCAGCAACAGTGTGATACACAGAATGACATTGTGCAGTTCTAAAAAAAAACCATACCCATCCTGGAAAGTGAGAGGCTAATTTCTTTGGGCAGGTTAATTATTTGTTGTAAAAATATTTCAGGGGGGGACAAGTATGTCTCTTTTTTGGAGCAGCTCTTTGAACTTGCCTGTTTTTAACTTGCAAAGAAATAATTGTTGTATTTGCGTATATAATTTATGATGAAAAAATCAAATGTCAGTTAGTCTTACAACACTTTTTCCTTCCCAATTGTTCATCCCTTGTAAGTTGTATAAATCATTAACATTTCAGGGTTCTTGTTCATCTATTTATTGAGACAGTTTGAGACAAAAAAAAAATTGCACTCCTACTCATTTTATCAGAAGTGGTGGTATGTAAATAAAGTATATATGAGAAAATTAAGACTAACATTCAAGAAATGTTTCCATTCATGAAAGATTTGTTATGATATGTTATGTAAGACAACTATATGGACTCGGCCAGTTGGTGGCAACCTAAACTGTAATAAATGTTTCCTTTTGTTTTCTAGAGATCAGCAAATTACTTTTGCAAGGAATAATATACAACATGTGAAAAGTGTACTTAGGATATGAGAACATCAGGGGCAACTTAAACCATCGTCTGACTCGCTTTCCGACAAAACTAACGGGGAATTTGAGCGAGATGAACGGCGAGACATACCGAAGGATTAGTAAGGTTTGTTATGGCGTTGCGATGGCGTTGCTATTTCGTCTTGATTGGATGACGTCACGAGAAATCCGCTGAAATAAATAATAGCGGGCCTACCGGTTGGCGATTAGAGTAATGGCGGACGTGATTTTCATGAATTTGCTGGGGCTATTCATCGGCTAGAATCGTAGGTACTCAACAGTTTTACATCAAATCAGCTTTTTTTGGTCATAGACATTGTATTTACGTTTAAAATTACCGAAAAGAAAATATGAAATTTTCGTCATAGTAGCACTTTAAGGTACAGGGTACCCAGATCACAGCCACACGTGGTGACCAAGTACAAAAAAGGGATGCTAAGAAATTCAAGAAAGTCTGCACATTCCCACTTACAAATTACAGGAAGGGAAGATTGTGGAACACTGTGACACATTCATAACCTTTGACAGCGACCAACCTGCTAATAATGTGACTTGGCATGACACCTCTGGTCAACAAACCAGCCCAAACCCTGATCCTCCTCAGCACACCCAGTTGACACTGGCTCCTGCCCCACAGGCTCAACAGCCAACTGGTCTCAACAGACACCCCAGTGTAAACTTGGCTCCACACACCGCGGGTGCTTTTTCCCAAGAGCCAAGAAGCCGTCAACCCCCAAAGCAATATGACCCTCAGACAGGAACCTGGACATAAAGACTCTATGGGAATGAACAGTAACTTGAAACTCGTTTAACAATTTACTCTGCCATTGACTTGCCAAAGCAGAGAAGGACATAACATTTAGCCCGTTAAGGATCAAAACTTTCACGTCCTGCTATATTTGTGTTTTCATACAAAGAATGTGAATGGATGTTTCAGAACTACACTTAGGCTTCATTGTTGTATCAGACTTGTTTAGGATCTCACACTGCCACTCGTTTGTTCATGTTGTTTACTTTGTGTAGAGAAAGAGTAGGATGTAATATCTAGAGACATATTGCATGCTAGCAAGAAAGGAGCACGAGGAAAGATGGCGAATCAGAGAGTTCTTAAAGATTGAGTTTATTACAACTGGCACCATCAATTACAGAGTTTGTTTTGCACCATGATATTCCGTGGCGTGAGTTCTTCGACTGTGATTTTGTTTACTGTGTTGAGAAGCAAGTTCACTTTGTTTTTCTGTATTTTGTTTTTGCCTTGAGTTGATTTTTTCACACTAACTGTTTTGTAGTAAATCAAAACATAGTCAAGGTCCTTTTTACATTGAATAACTCATAGAGGCATATTAATAAGTGTACAGCAAACATAAAAAGTTTTACTAAGATTTGTTTTGTGCCTATGTGCATATGTGAGGAACCCAATAAAGTGCACTCGTCAAAATTCAATTTTAGAACTAGTTGCAGGCAATAAAAATCAAAAGGGTTAACCTCGAAATATATTTACATTTATTTTGTACCTATATGGGCCACTGTATAAGCTTGGAAATAGTGTGGTTACTTATTTGGTAACACTGTAATTAACTCAAGCAAAATAAATAAATAAATAAATGGGAGCCTCGCTTTTAGGCCTGCCTAAATCTATATATTATGCAGACAGCCAGTAATGGAGGCAACTCAGCACCACTGTCAGTCGACCATAAGACTTCAACTTCTCTGAAATTTATAACGCCAGTCTCATGATGATCTAAACCAATTTAGACTGAATGCCAACAAAGAACTCGAAAAGATATGGTCTCGACTCAATTTCCTTCAAGGCCAGGTAAGAGAAATTGCAACGGCGCTCGAACAAATTCAACACCAGTTATCAATAAAATACATTCATCCGTGTTTACTGAGCAGACAAGAGATTTGTGTGACGAACTCCGCCAAAGACTAAAAACATGTTAACTTGCCGTGATTTATGACGGAAGTGTTTGGAATTTGCATAGTATGGCGATTGGTCACGTTTGGCGACACTCTTGAGCTTTTGGCTTTTTACTGCTCCTCTATTTCACTATTTTATTGAAACCTGATTGTCAAGACTACTCCAGCGATGGCACTGAACCTCCTAACTAAGATTACCACCAGTCTTGTCAGGCTAACCCGAAGTGCTGGAAGCTTAACCCACGCAACTTTCACTTGACAAAATGGCGGACCCACCTAAGCGTTATTGCAATGGTCAAAAGATCAAAAGCCGCCACTGCTTTCTACAACAACTCAACCTCAACCCTTCAGACCAATTATACAGGTTATTCACGATATAGAAACAAACCCTGGACCTAGTAACTAATTGTAGATGGACAGAAGAATACGAATAGCAGTGTAAAGATCACTCATCTAAACGTTCACTCCCTGAAATGCAGAGATCATTATGTTCTTGTTAAGGAAATTATTCTGGCTAATAAGTTCAATATCAGGACTCGCAAGCACTTATCAACTTCTGCCACTCTTACAACCTGTCGCAGCTGATTAAAACTCCAACTCGATTTACAAAGTCCTCAAAGTCCTTCGGGATGTTATCCATACCTCTGATGTAAAACAAGTACAAAAGGTCTTCGTCGGGGAAAGACTGATGGTTGAAACTGACATTTGGTCACATTTCGAAGCTACAAGTTGAGTCAACATGATTAACTGGCTAAACGAGAGAGAAGGAAGAGAAGAGTAGATGCTGGCCACCCCACCACACTCTACTACTCTTACTAGATACCACAAACCTGGACACTGTTAAAATGTCTCTTGACAGCATTAGAAGCACCCCAAAGCAAGGAACTAAGCCAACTTGAACAAGGTGCCAGCATTTAGATAAAGAGAACAAAGCCCTAAAACTGGAATTGGATGCTGCAGAAAAAAAAGATTGTAGCTTCCTTACATTTTATACATTTTTATATATAAGGAAGAGATATTTTCTTGTATAATTTGTGATAATAATATCAGGGACATAAGCCTGTGGTTTATTTAGATTGTTCAGAAAGCATTACATTTTATGTTTCATTGTATGAAAAAATACCAAACAGCTGTTGTTGTGGAATGAAAGTGCTGAAGTAATATTAAGTATTTCAATATTCTTGCTTTGCCTAACTTGTTCCCTTACTTTGTATTTTTGTCCACTTCCGCACAGTTGCTTGAGGGATTGTTTTTAAAGCCAAGTTTTCCATGCAGGAATTTTTTTGGTAAAAGTCCCCCCCCCCCCCCCCCCCCCCCCTCTGGCTATTCCCTAAGTGTCATGGACAGGCAAAAGGGTGCAATTAGACCAACAAACAATAAAATAGGACCTAAATTAATGTGTCAACACTTTTGTCTATGATTGAAGTCGTCAATCTCTTCAAAGGATTTAAAATGCTTTTATTCCATTCAATTAAGGCAATGTTTTAATTTTTAATTAGCTAAGTGATCCAACTTTTCCAATTTACAGATGAATGTTCCCGAGTTTGCAAGTTTGCAAATATGGACTCTGATGCCAGTTATACAGTTTTATTGGACTTACACCCTGTGCGTTCAAAGTGCTACAGGTATTCGTGCACCGACTCCATGTCTTTGTAGTAGAGGAGGGCAATGCAGTGCCTCCGAACACAACTTACATACACCCTGCCCCACAATTAATGGGCTGGCAGCTGCAAGAACAAGTGGTTTTGTTTTCAAACGTAAAAATAATGCACAACCTAGATGACAAGCGGGGAAATGTAAGTGCAGGACATCCACCACACTCTGGGAATATACAAGATACAACAAACCTGGACACTGTTAACATGTCCCTTGACAGCATTAGAAGCACCCCAGAGCAAGGAACTTATCCAACATGTAAAAGGTGCCGCCATTTAGATGTAGAGAACAAAGCCCTAAAACTGGAATTGGATTCTGCAAAAAAAAAAGATCGAAACTCTGGAAAGAACGATTGCGGATGTGAACGCGAACCACATGAGGGAGAACATCCCAGAAGTAGGGACAGAAGAAAAAGATGAAGATGAAAAAGAAGATGAAGATGAAGAAGCAGGCACTACAGGGTCAGCAGCAGCAGACAAAGAAAATAAAGAAGAAGATGAAGATGAAGAAGCAGGCCTTCAGAGTCAGTTTCGCAAGGACCTGACATGACATGGACAAGAACAAAAGCAGAGAGACTACGGAGGACACGCTACAAGGCTAATGCACTGACGGAAAGTTCACTGGAAGTTTGCATTGCAAAATTCAAGTCGCTGAAGCTTCCCTGCAGCAAGTGTCAAAACTTACACTTACAATCAGGTAGTAAAAATTAACACAGATTAGCTGGCAGTACAAGCATGCAAGTAACTGGCAAGCCTTGCCAAAACCGACAGCTACGCAGGCTATGAATTGGTTTGCAAAACTGCTATTTCGGAACTGATTTAATACTCAGTTAGTGCCAACGCGTCATTCAACAACAGAAACAATGGTTGTTATGTTTTGAGACGCGCACAGAGAGAGGTAAACATAGTGCTTCACGTAAGAGCTGATCACCACTTTCCCGAGTTCCACATTTCTTCCTAAGATGTCTAGATTAAGCTCTTTCAACTGCGAAATTGCACCTTCAGAAGTTATTGACCAAGACCTTATGCCCAACATTGGTAAGAACAGCTCCAATGCATGCTTTGAACAGGCAAATCGTGGCAAAAATAATTGTGTATATCCAGGTAAGGAGATCTGCAGATCTCACCAACCTAATTTTATTGCCGGCTATGATAAACATGGTTTAAGGCCAATTAGAAAATTACAGTTAACTAAAATTCGCTAGGCATCATGATTTAAAAAAAATAACAAGCGATAAAAAATGCCTTCCATCGTTTGGTGGTAATTGAAACGTGACGATTTGTATGTCGCAACTAAAACAAGAAAACGACAGCTGAAAGACTAGAAATTCCTTTTATACCTTATCGAAATTTTTACATTTAATTACAAAAGTGGAGTATTCTCAAAGGTTGTTTGAAAATATCTAAGTGAATCAAAATACAAATTCCGTTGTTTCAATGCCTGGTTCATTTGATAACATGTCAGTCTATGAACAGAACAAGGTTCATTCTCACAGACAAGACAAATTCATTTGGACATGCAGTATTCTTATTTTTTTTTGTTCTCTGATGGAAATCACATACAGTGAGTGTGCGCTCGAGCTGAAAACGCAAAATGAGCCTTTTATTGTTTTTGTAGTGTGCCATACTGACTAGCGAGCGAGCGATCTTATTTCCACAACTGCATTTTGTTTAATACTTTACGACCGTACCTAGTATGAATTCCGAGTACATTTTGTCTTAGTGAGTTTTGAACGGGAGGGATAGAGAGATGTGTAGTTGCCAGGATTGGCGGTGAACTGTTCTCGCACGGGCCAACCCCACGAGAGTGAGAGGCTTTGCTGCGATTGAAATTCCCAACTGGACTCCACACCAATCCCCTCGCATCTTGGCCAACAAAACAAAAGCAAACGGCTGCAAAATAAAGCACTCACTCGCAAACTCCCACCGGCTACGCAGGGTACAAGACACCAGGCAGACAAGAGCGAGCGTACAAACATTAATGTTTGTTTGTCATTTTAATTTTATTGAAATAAAAAAAACCTTTACCGCATTCACACCAGCAAACATTTTAAATTAAACCAGGACTAAATTAAAGCTCTGGACAAGCTCCGGCCTGATGGGTCCCTTGGTTCGTAAGCAGACTTTACCTTGACCTTTAACAAAAAGAAAGTCATCAGCAAAAAAAGTGAGATTGCATATTGGAAATGGGTTCAAGAAAGCTTTAACTTAACTTTCGTTGTGCTATGTTTGACGTCAACAAACATCAAACTTGATCAAAGAGAACAATTTTAAACTATATTTGACTAAACAGATTGATAAACTTCTGTGAGTGTGGGGTATTTATTTGACATGCCATTTACAGACTCCTCGTTCACTACATTTTTTTAGCAAGGAATTGATAAATGCATTGATTGTGCCCATAGTGCCTGCAAAAACTGCTTAGAGGAGTTATTAAGGAGATCTTCAAATCCTGCAAAGTGCCCAAACTGCAGAAATCTTCTTAAGCCTGGTCCACTGAATGTTAACATTGCAATTAGAGCAGCAATCTCAGGGATCAATGTTTTCTGCACCAATGCTACCTGTACCTGGATTGGCAAGCAAGGAGAAAAAGAACACCACAGGGATACTTGCCCCAAAATGCTAATGCCTTGTCGCAATGACTGCACTGTCCAATTCTGTCGTGAAGAAGAGGGTCAGCACCTGGCTGCCTGCCTTTATGAGAAGGTGCCCTGTGCCTCTTGAAAGGCAGGAGTACCATGACTATATATGGACATTCATATGCAGAACTGCCTGGATGCACTGAGGAACTGTCCACTCCAATGTGGGGAGCAACTACCAAGGTTTGCTGGCCTCATGAAACTGTATTAAATATACATATACACCCAAAAGCAGCATTCTAGATTAAATAAATTCAATCACACCTGTTAAATCTACAGCCACTCTTCCCGGGCAACCCAACAACAAAGTCCGGTACTTAGGTCCCAGGGGAGAGAAATTTTTCAAAGCAGGGTGGGGCAAGTTACGAAGATAAATTCTTGTTTCTCTTGAGAAGCACATTATCACTTCATGGTTGACTGCGTGAAGAAGACTGAATATTGCGAGTGAAAAGTGAAAACAGGAAACTATAAAAATTAAAACTTGTGGTCAATGGGGAGTACTGGGAGTCTCTTTCTATATGTGCTGGGGTGGCTGTGGGGATGGTATAACAGGTAGAATTAAACCATGCATATAAGTATATTGCTGAACTAATAATTGTTGTGTTTGCAGATGCCATATACACCTGCACCTGGATGATTGCCCAAAGCATGTTGTCAAATGTGTAGTCAAGGGATGCAGCAACTTTTATCCTCTTGGTGCTGAGAAGGACCACTGCAAGGCTTACCAGGAAAGCCATCAAGTGCTGCTGAAACAGCAAGTGGAAAGGCTAAAAAGCATTTTTAAAAGGTAGATGAAATTAAAACTTAATTATGCATGAATAAGGTTACCTAAAACAGCAACAAAATAATTTACATTGGATCTCTTAAAAGCACAAGAAAAAGTATGATATTGAAAAAAATTCAATTTGGCATAGCTAGCTACTGATATATTTTTTTTGAAACTTCATGTTATAGCTTCAAGGTTTGTTTAAAGTGCAAAACTCAAACAAATACAATCACATATATTTTAAAACTGTAGAACGTCATTGAAGGAGGAGCATATCCAACATTTTTAAACACCTTAACTCCATATTAATAGAATTTTCAAAAGAAATTTCCAAAATTTTCTCTGCATGCTCACTAAAACAGCTTTGTAAGATACGTTAATCACTCAAATTTGGAGGCTATCAGATCATGTAGCCAGTAGATTAAAATTACAAAAAAAAAATACATACTCTAATGACTCTTTAATAGTTACAAGGCTACTCCACTGAGGGAAAGTTCACTGGAAGATTGTATTGCAAAATTCAAGTCGCTGAAGCTTCCCTGCAGCAAGTGTACCAAAACTTACGCTAATTTTGGTAACCTAAAGCGGCACTTAAAAACTCACGCTCACAATATAAAATCATGGCACTTCTGCAGCAAAAACTCTGCAACAAAACTAGAGAAGGTTAACAAAAGGGCCATTCGCTTTGTGTTCAAGGACAAGAACACCCCTTACAGGGACCTCCTACAAGCCCTTGACCTGCCAACGCTGGTCGAGCAATGAGTATACAAGATTGCTGGCTCAATTTTTAGAACAATGAACAGTGCTAGTCCTCCCTGCTTGCGTGACCTAATACAACTGAGAAACTTGTCATACAACTTAAGAGGAGAAAACATTCTCAACCTACCTAAAGTATATACTACTACGCACAGGCTTTAATCTTGGCGATACTTTGTCCCTAAACTATGGAACAGCCTCTCAGACTCCATCAGGTCTTCACCTCACTATATAACCTTTACAAAGGCACTGTATGCTGTAGATATTAGTCATCATTTGTAAATAATTGTATATATTTTAAAACATTTCGCTCATTTGTAAATTTTTCACTCATAGTAATTTATATACTTACATTTACTCATTCATGTGTCGCATTTCTTTTAAAGTTTGAACATTTTTTTTCTTCATTTTTCTTTTTCCTTTTTTGTGGCTTACCTGACAAGACTGAGGTACTCAAGGACATCTCACTCTCATTTCTCCCTCTGGCCTCCACCAACTTTGGATAAAAATCCAAATTAGGAACCTAAAATCCATCGTCTGCACTGCTTACAGCCCTCCAGGCACTCCAGGCGATCTCAACTGTAACCTCCTGAACAGCAAAGGTCAGGACTCACAAGCACTCATCAACTTCTGCCACTCTTACAACCTGTTGCAGCTGGTTAAAACTCCAACTCGAATTACTCAAAGTCCTTCTGGGATGTTAGGCCCGGGTCGCACTAGAGCGAAATCAATTTTTTTGCAATTTTTGGTGAGGAAAAAATTGGCCAAAATTTTGCAAGTTCCAAATTTTGGCGGCGGTCGCATCAAACCTAAATGTTTTAACCAAACCTTTGTTGATTGACACATACGTCAATCACAAACCCATCTAATTAGAGCTCGTCACACGACACAACAAGGCAGCTGGCGCGCAAATTGCGCAAATATGGATCGTCACCATATGATTATTTTCACGGCTTTCGGGTTTTTGCTGAATCTTGTGTTTCTGTCTCAACAAAATAACATAGTGTTTTTAGTATTGTTAGTGCACTATCAGCAGGATTTTCTACGGGCAGCTTCTGCTTTTAGAAGACGTAGACTTCGCTTGAATAGAGGTCGTTTACGAAAAAGCCCTTGGTCGTGGACTCTACCTCGTCCGGTAGAGTCATGGTTTGAAATACATTTCCAGGATAGAAACATTCCGGGAGACTACTTTCGACACCAGCTGAGAATGAAGAGAGGGACCTTTCAAGCCCTTGTTGGTATCCTGGCACCGTGGTTAACAAGACAGAATACGTGATTCAGGGACTGCATTCCACCGGAAAAGGTCTTAGCTTTAGGAATATATAGGCTTGCACATGGCAATTCATACGTCAGCATTGGACCTGTTTTTAATGTTGGCAAATCTACAGTTATCGAGGCAGTCCAGGATGTTGTGGCAGCTCTGTTTGAATTGAGAGATGAATATATTCATTTCCCAGAAACAGTGGCAGAAACAGCAGCTTCTATAGAAACATTTCAAGATTTATCTCGACTTCCAAACATAGTTGGAGCAATCGATGGCACGCATATACCAATAAATGCACCTCGTGAGAGTCCAGTCGATTACTTTAGCCGATATCAGCATCACGACTTTGGTATTCAGGCAGTTGCTGATGGGAACTTGCTCTTTTTAGATTTTTCCGCTGGATATCCAGGAAGTATGCATGACGCTCGCATATTACGGAACAGTACTTTATATCAAAGAGCTGAGCAAGGAGATATTCTCAATGGCCCTGTAGTCAATGTAAACCATCACGATATTGGTCCATATTTAGTAGGAGACAGTGCGTATCCGATATCTCCATGGCTTCAAAAATCATTCCCAGAGGCTACGAGAGACAGAAGCGAAATACAATTTAACCGTGAGCTGTCTAGTGCAAGGGTCAAAATAGAGTGCGCTTTTGGATGCCTTAAGTCACGCTGGAGGATTTTACAAAAGCGTCTTGATAGTGACATTAAATTCTCCGTCAAGATCGCTATTGCATGTGCTGTCCTGCACAATTTCTGTATCAAAATGGAGGATGAATGGGATGACGATGGAAATCCAGATCACGACGGCCGTGATGATGACAACGAAGATGTTGTGAGAGAAGGAGAAGAGATCAGAGACATTCTGAAGGAATATCTTTAACTTTATTGAAATCAGTCGATTTATTTTTAAATAGGGTTGAGTACATTTTATCTTCCTCGTTACCGTTCTCATATTTTTCTCAGTTTTCTAGTTACCATGTTAACAGTTCTTGATTTTAAATCAGTTATAATCACAGTTGGTACAACTTAACATAAACATAACGTGTAATTGCGTTACATGTACTAGCTCGCAATATAATAAGCGTAGTAAAACATTCTTTTAAACTTGCTTAGAACAACTGTTATTTTCTAAAACTGAAACATATCTTTGCATTTTTTTAACACAGTCCATTCCTGGCTAAAAAAAAGTGTGCTACATACAGTCCGCGCCGAGTCAGCCGGTAGAAGACGAACCAGGGTTCGCGTTCGTGCTCATAAACTGGGTCATGGCCCCAATAAATTGGCCCATCATGGCCATCTGTTGTTTCTGAGTCTCTGAGAAGGTTGCCATAAAGTTACTTAAATTTTCTCCGCATTTTTTGAAAGCGTCCATGCTTTCACGTAGCTCCTTTCTGTCCTCCTCTTCGCTTTCTTCGAAAGCTGCGCGATTTCTTTTTCTCGACTGTTTTGATTGCTTCTTCCTATCGTTCCTCGCATCTTTCGTCTTCAACTGCCCTTTACTTTGCTTATTTCTGTTGGGCTCTGCATCTAAATCATCGGAGCCTTCTGGGGAGCCAACACCGCTGCTACTGTTTGATGTGTTCAGTGGACTATCGTTTGAATTTGCGCTTGTACTGGCCCCTGCTTCGGACACGTTTCGTAATGTCACGATATCTCGACACCCCAAGATGGCATCGATCTCTTCATAAAATAGACTTTGTCTTCTTGTACCCCTGTCTGTTTCCTATTCCACTCCTTTGCCTCTTTGAATTTGTCAATTAAGTATTTCATTTTCTTCATGCACGACGGTCTTGTTGGTTTCCATGCGAGAGTTTAACTCGTCGCAAATCTTCCTCCACGCCGTTCTCTACTCTCTGCTCTCCAGCAACTCGTGGTTGTCGGCCCATAACTGGACTAGTAATTTCTGCTCACCTTGGGACCATGTTTCATACTTCTTCTTTTCTTTTGGGTTACTGGTTGCGCGACTTTTGCTGGCTTCTTTATTTGCGGTCGAAGGAGATTGTTCCATCCTTGCGCCGACAGATGATTCTCTCCCAAACGCTACCTGTTCGTGCTGCCAGTATCCAGAACTACACCCAGGGTACGGTTCATAGAGGTTCGGATAGAAGCCCCGCTCACATTCCTCATTTGATGTTAAATAACTATAGAAAGAGCCAGATGGACCGGGTAAAAAGTTATTTTGTCCCGCCATTGCGCTTGCCAAACTAGTAGTGACAAACTATTTTCCCGCCGTAATTTATCCAAACATGTTTTGCGTAATATGACAGTTTACTGGTTAAAAAAACAAGATTGTTTGTTTTGCCAAAATTTGGAAGCCTCCGAGGCAGGACTTCGGCTTCTTTGAAGATTGGAGTATATTTGGCGATCCGCAAAAATCTGGCAAGATTTTGAAACTAAGCGTCGCACTTATTTTACGCTACGTGTTGACATATTTATGACTTACAGAAACAAAATTCGCTCTAGTGCGACCCGGGCCTTATCCTTACCTCTAATGTAAAACAAGTACAAAAGGTCTTCGTCAAAGGAAAGATTGACAGTTGAAACCATCGTTTGGTCACATTTTGAAGCTACAGGTCAACATGATTAACTGGCTAAACGAGAGAGAAGGAAGAGAAGAGAAGATGTTGGCTACACCACCACACTCTGGAACATTTACTAGATACAACAAACATGGACACTGCTGACATGTCCCTTGACAGCATTAGAAGCAGCCCAAAGCAAGGAACTAAGGCAACATGTACAAGGTGCCGGCATTTAGATAAAGAGATATACGTGCACCGACTCTGTGTGGTTCGTAGTGAAGGAGGGCAATGCGGTGCCTCCGGATGTAATTTACGTACACCCTGCATCACCATTAATGGGCCGGCAGCTGCAAGGACAAATGGTTTCGTTTTCATTTCATTTCATTTCACATTTCGAAGCTACAAGTTGAGTCAACATGATTAACTGGCTAAACAAGAGAGAAGGAAGATAAGAGCAGATGCTGGCCACCACACTCTGGAAATGTACCTAGATACAACCAACCTGGACACTGTTAACATGTCCCTTGACAGCATTAGAAGAACCCCAGAGAAAGGAACTAATCCAACATCCAATACTAAAGCAGAATTTCGAGGACCTGCAAAAGTCGCTCAGCCATACTGATGGAGGCAACACAGCACCGCTTTCGCTCAACCCCGAGACTTCAACTTCTCTGGAATTTTATAGCTTGTCTTATAGTGATTTAAACTGAATGCTAACAAAGAACTTGAAAAACTGTGGTCTCGAATTCAAAAATGTACCAGAATTATTGTCCTTGGTGACTTCACCTTTATATGGCTTGTTTCCTAACAAACTGTCTTCAAAACGCACGAAATGGGGCCTCAGATAACACCCCTTCAGACTCGCGCTTACGGCGCTCAACATTTCATGCCAGAGGCGCTCATACGCACCCCCCCCCCCCCCCAGCAAAAATCCTGGCTACGGGCCTGACTTTGCACCAAGACCACCACTTTTGTCCTGGAGGGCCTGGGGTGACTGACTACATGCAATGTGTCTGGTCCCACCTGTGCTCTTTGTTCTCATCATCATGGCGTTTGTTAAAGAACTGCATGAAGTTACAGCATTCATTTACAAACAGGGTGATGAGAAACGTGATGAAATGATCTTTTTTGTCCAAAATGAAAGAAAACAACCTTCTGTCATTTCTTCGCTACCTGAAGACTTGTGGCTTTGACCAGAAAGCAAAGGAAATTGGAATCTTAAAAAGATAAAGATAAATTGCAGTGCAAGTGGCTAACACCACTGAGACAAGTAACAGCAGGAAAAATATGTCTGAGCTCACAAGTTAGAGAGATGTCAGGGATGGCTACTCCAAAATTCAAACTTGGCCTTTCCTCAGTCATGTTGGATGTTTTTCCTACAGAGAAAAAATAACTTACTAAGTCTGCTTGTTTTTTTAAATATTATTTTCCCATCTATTGATTTAATAATACTTCAACTGGTTTCTTTGATTCAGTGAAAATAGTAGAAGTTGAAGCAGTTTCCATAACAAAGGTTCTGGTCTCAGCTACTGGTGCTACTGAATCTACTAAATCTACAAGGCAGAAAGGACAATCATCGCCGACATCACTTCACTGGTGGCCTCCCTAGGGGTCAAAGAACAATAACGGTCAACATATTTGAATAATGAAACTGTTGTGAAATCATCATTCCCTGAAAAAGACCCCAGAATGTAGTTAAAAATTTAGGGACATTTTAACATTTTTAGATCTGTTTAAAATGATTTTATATCTTAACCACTAAAGTCATCTTCTTACTTTCATTGTTTGAATTAGTTCACAACACAATGGGTAACCAAGCATTTATTTAGCCGAGAAGCCTTAGATGCTAAACTCTTTTGCATTTACTGTGCCTTTGTCCACCCCCCGAAACAATCATCTTTTTTTAGGGGGTAGGTATGCCCACAGCTTAGTATGCTTTCAGCTTCCAGTAACACCAAATGCAAATTAGTTTAGCATCCAGGACCTGTTTGTTCAACAAAAGCTTGTTTATCCAAGTGTTGTGAAAGTGGTTACTTAAAAGTGGTTACTTATTGGCTTGAAATTTAGATCAACTTCACTTATCCTATAGCTCATGCATCGACAGTGAAACGTAAACTTTCAATATATATCTTTTGTAAATTATAAGAATTAAATCTAGATGGCATTGGCAGAATTAAAACTGGATGGAATTTGTTTTAAAGAGCTGCACTCAAAGTTAAAGGGCATTGAAAGGATCCCTGCTGAGTCTGTGCTCTGTGAAGCCATGCAGCATTCACACAAAAGTCTGCCTTTTGTCACATCCTGACTTCATGGAGATCACAGAACTGCTAGAAAATGAATGAAAATATCGATCACAGGGCCCAGAACATGTTCTCCTTAATGTTGTTTTGGACAAATAAGGTATTTGTTACTTTTGAATTCACGAAATGAAGATTTTTCAAAATTAGCCAGTCAAGGGTTGGGCTGGGCAAATTTCAAATTTCAACCAACCAATCACTTGAAACATCGCATTGAAATTGGTAACTTAAACAACTTCGATGCTTTTGGATGAACAGAGAGCAAGTTAAACATAAACCGCACATGAGTTAAGCAGAGTCAAAAGCTTTCTCGAAATCAAAGGCAACCATTAGACCAGACAGCTGCTAAATTTTAGTGTACTCCATGATATTGTAAATGGTGCAGATACCATCAAAGATCATTCTGCCTCTAACATATGCATACAACCTCGTTCCCAGAGTATCTCTCTTCCTGCCTCCCAGAGTATCTCTCTTCCTGCCCCCCAGAGCGAGAGAAGAGATTGGTTGGGTATGGTCACATGCCTCCTGGACAAATGAAAACTTAAGGGAGCGGTCCTCTAGTGCCAAGTATTTTGTCGCGTTGTCATTTGTCAATTTCAAAATGAGGCTATCACTTGCCCGCTCTGACCGCCATTACATGCGTGGTGTTTTACAGCAGTCTTCAGGGCACTGTTTCAAATAGCACCTATGCCAACATAAATTTCAAAGTCAAGCAAGTGTCTTGTCGAGGCAATTAATCGTGGATGAGATGTTTTTGCCGTTTTACCAACAGGATACCGAAAGTCCATGATTTTCCATCTTCCACCTTCGCTATTCCTCAACAAAATTAAGTGTGAAAGTCGAGTAGCATCATCTACTGTGATCATTCTTGTTTTGCCATTTAATGCACTGATCAAAGATCAAATAACATGACTAAAAGAGGGCAATGTGAAAGCCACTGTATTAAGCATGAAGGAAAAGAATGAGGATTTAAAACTCAAAGAAGATGTCAATGCAATAAAAGAATCTTTAAATTTAAGAACCCCACTGGAAGTCATTGGTGATCCAATTGGCCGAACATATTTTACGAGGTGTTCCGGGTGTGATTCCGAAAGACGAAAATTGCTCAGCTCAGCTGGAGCGCAGGTTTTTAAAAAATTTTGCGGGTAAATGATGTTAATTAAGCCTGTATTTTGTCTCCTTATAGTAAGATGTTTCAACTGCTGCAGCCAGGGGCACAAGGCCAGCGTTTGCCCTTCGGCAAAGATTAGATGGAAATCGTAAAAACCAAACACCAAAGAGGATGACGATAAAGATAAGGGAAAGGTAATAGTGAACCACTATCACAACTACCGAAACAATAGCTCCGCTAATTTTAACTAAATATAACTGAAAATAAAAAGTTAGGGCTGGTCTAACTATTAAAGCATTTCGAGGCATCATAATAATAATAATCTTGAGGCATCATAAACAGCAAAAAATTATGGCACCTGAAATGTTTCTTATAGGATCAGATATTGTAGGTGTCATTGCTATTTTAGCTCAAAATTATTTTTAACAAAACGGCAACACTTTAAAATATTTTCTGGTGGCTGCTTGTAGCTTTAAGATGTTTCGACTATTACACAAATCATTTCTGTTCATGTACATTTTAAGATAATTTGAAAGTAGCCCGTGAATTAAGAAATTACTTTCATAACAAAGGCCAACCACAGATCTTTTGTTTTCACCATTTTGATTATCTATTAGCAGAAAAACTTAATTTTGCCATTTTTGTTGAAATAGGTTTTTCCAATTTTGTGGACGAGATTCACAAATTTGTTAGTCTATCGCAGTTTTAGGTTGTTAGAAAAAATGTGAATTCCCATGCCTTAATTTTCTTGTGTAGCTTTTTTTCCAAACTTTGGTTTTGCAAGATTATAATTTCTGCTTTACGTTTCTTGTAGAGTTTTTTACAGATAAGTCTAGAGAGTTTTTAGTGGGGTAGCCTGTGCTCGATTTTTTAATAAATATTTTTATGCAAAAAAGCAATTGCATGTTATGTTCTTCCGACAAGTAAAAGTGTGAAGATTTCGCCGGCCTCGCCCCTATTGCTAGCTTTTCATTAGACCAACAAACAATAAAATAGGGCCTAAATTAATAATGTGTCAACACTTTTGGTAATGATTGAAGTCAGCAATCGCTTCAAAGCATTTAAAATGCTTTTATTCCATTCAATTAAGGCTATATTGTAATTTTTAATTGGCTACTTTTCCAATTTACAGGCGAATGTTCCCGAGTTTGCAAGTGTCGTTTGCAAATATGGACCCTGATGCCAGCTATGCAGTCTTATTGGACTTACAACCTGTTTTCAAAGTGCTTCAGGTATACGTGACAAGACTAAAAATCATGACGCAATGAAGGAATTTGTGTCAGCATCAGAGAGCCTGTCTCAGAAAATTCTTCTTGAAGTGTCTGATGCTGGAGAATCAGGTAGAAAAGTTGTAGGTCACGTTTGTTGTACATACTACAAAACAAACTGTGATTGCCCTGATTTTATCAAAGATTATCATTGAAATACGTAACTAAGGGAAGTGGTCATAACAAGTACCCACCATGTGTGGGGCTGGTGGGTGCTCTATGCAAAATACCACCTGTCTGTTTAATAATGGCACAAGGAGGCTTAAACCTTTTTTAAGTTTCTACTCGTGTACCTTATGGATGATCATCACCTTTTTTGGTTCACGTATTCAAAATGTAGGAATAAGTATTAATTCTCTTTAAAAGTGTTTTTGTACGTTCTATATGTCAGTTATGTTATTATGACCAACATTATACATTTTTTACTTATGCATAATATTGATGTATCATCTGTGGCCTATGCTCCGAGATGGAGTAATAAAAGGCTTCATCATCAATATTGAGGTAGAATGCTCTGTCAACAGGTAATACCTCTGAAGCCCTGCCAGTTGCAAGTGTTGATGGAACACATGAGATTGAGAGCAGTGTTTTGATTGACACTGATGATGGAAGGCATCCAAAGAGTGGCACATCAGTAGGGTTGAGAAAGGCCTTGTTAGTAAAATGCATGCGAGCAAGGCAATCAAAATGTTGTTTCCATGATAATTCACCTTCTGTAACTGCTCACAACTGCTTCCAAGGTGTCAGTTCACTTGCCAGGTAAATCCCCACTGGATCTTAACCATGACATTTTGAAATTTTTGGATGCACTATTAAGAGAAGCAAAGTTAAAAACAAATTCTTCAAACTTGGTAAGATTGTGTCTCTTCAAGAGAAGGGCAGCAGTGATATTCTTAACGCATCTCAAAGAAAGGAAAATAGTTCTGTTGTAGGTGCTCATTATATGAGCTGAATGGTAATGCAGTTTTGGTGCCTGCTAATATTCTTGTCTCTGACTGGATATCAGGAAGAAGTGTTTTGGGGCCAGTCAAGTTACAGAAAACTGACAAATGGTGTATATGAGGTAGCTTTCGAAAGCCTTGAATGAATAACAAAAAATGGGCTACTTTCCTCCTTGTTCTGAAATGTTTACTGGCAACAATTCAGAAGAATCTAGCAGAGAGAGTGGCCTTGATGGTGATGACAAGGAGGAAAGTCATGGTTTCTTTGAAGTAGATGACATTGTTGAGCAACAGATAAATAGTAAAACTCATGAATTTGAGTATAGGTTGATTTAGGGGTTACACTGAATCAGATGAAGTCTGGCTTTCTGCATCATCTTTCAATTGACCTGTTGATTTTGCTTTCAGTTCAAGGTATGGCCGAAAGCGTTTTCATAAAACCAATGTCAATGAAGCAAGCAGTCCCCTTTCAGATGTTGAAAAGGTGGAAAAGGGTGATAGTTTTAAAAGAAAGCCCAAGAAGAAAACAGTTAAGCAGCCTCAGGATAACTCAAAACCACAAAACTGTGAACAGAGTTAACAAGATTAGTGTGGTGGATACCGAGAAATGGCAATATGGCCGCCAATGCTAGGCACACTATACATCCTCTTTTCTGAGCTCTTTTTGTGGCCAAAAAGCGGCCTTTTCCCACAAGGCTTTGCACACAATACAATGGAACAATAGAGATTTCTTAAGTGGAGAAGAAAATGGCGTTTTGCAAAGTGTTCGCAACTTGCAAGCCCAAAACCGTACCATTTTGTGCTATTTTGCTCTGTTTTCGACACGACAAGATGGAAAAATCAGGTACAGAGCATTTTTTGTTCTCTGTGAAAAAAATATGTCATTTATGTGTATGAAATTTGCTTTTACATGAAGTTATTTTTGTTCAATGACTATGTCACTTGTTCCAAGGCTTTTGAAGATGCAATAATGTAGTTCACCAGATGTGTTTCTCCTTAACCAATCACACAGACCATGCTGTGGTCCCCATTTCAAGCTGTGTTTATTATTATTCCCCGACAGGCAATGGAAAACCACATAAATTTCCTCAAGAAACATTGTAGATTATGCGGTAAAAGTTTAAAAAGGAATGTCAGAGACTTTGGAAAGGCATTGCACAGGCAGCCCAAGCTCACGTTTCGAGCGGTTGGTAGGTATAAATTGGTGTTGCGTAACACTAGACCGTTGAGAATATTATAAGGCTTTGTATGGGATTTGGGTCGATTTTGGCCGTATTTATTCTTAAAATACAGTAAATATACAAAATAAACTTACTTTTGCCATTTTCTGTGTCCTTTTGCCTGTTTTACGTCTTGAAGTGGTGTTTTAGTCGATTTTTCTCTTCCCTGTTCCTTCCTTCCTAAGACGGAGTCAAGGCGAAACACTGCCATGGCGATCAATCCGTGATCGAGCGGCGATTTTTAGCCCGAAAATCGGTCCCAACGGCGTCTTTTCCTTTCTCACGTAAAGGTCGTTAGCTCTCCTCCTCCCACGAATCCACAGCTTTGGAAAATCTCAATGCATACCCTTTGAAATAAACCGATTTCCACGACCAATCCATAGGTTTCGGAGGTCTCCAATTCCTGTGTAATTCGAAGTTGACATGACCGTTTCAAACTAGGCTTAGCGGCCTGGCCTGGTGTCAAATCCACATACGTCCACGGGAGGGAAGGTAAAAATTACTTAGAAAGTTTCGGATTGCGACTAAGTAATTTTTACCTTCCCTCCCGTGGACGTATGTGGATTTGACACCAGGCCAGGCCGCTAAGCCTAGTTTGAAACGGTCGTGTCAACTTCGAATTACACAGGAATTGGAGACCTCCGAAACCTATGGATTGGTCGTGGAAATCGGTTTATTTCAAAGGGTATGCATTGAGATTTTCCAAAGCTGTGGATTCGTGGGAGGAGGAGAGCTAACGACCTTTACGTGAGAAAGGAAAAGACGCCGTTGGGACCGATTTTCGGGCTAAAAATCGCCGCTCGATCGCGGATCGATCGCCATGGCAGTGTTTCGCCTTGACTCCGTCTTAGGAAGGAAGGAACAGGGAAGAGAAAAATCGACTAAAACACCACTTCAAGACGTAAAACAGGCAAAAGGACACAGCAAATGGCAAAAGTAAGTTTATTTTGTATATTTACTGTATTTTAAGCATAAATACGGCCAAAATCGACCCAAATCCCATACAAAGCCTTATAATATTCTCAACGGTCTAGTGTTACGCAACACCAATTTAAAACCTACCAACCGCTCGAAACGTGAGCTTGGGCTGCCTGTGGGCATTGCAACCATATTTGTTTAAACTTCAAAATATCATTTATTTTAATTATGTCTGGTCTACTATAGCTACACCAGGATAGTAATGTGATCTTGTATTGGATTGCAGTTATGAAAAAATTGATTTTTATAATTAATTTTATTATTATTATTATTATTATTATTATTATGATTATTATTATTATTATTATTATTATGATTATTATTATTATTATTATTATTATTATTATTATTATTATTATTATTATTATTATTATTATTAAGAATAATAACTGGAGAACCCACAGCATCAGCAAAGCCCAGCACAGGCTGTCCAGTGACATAGTTGCTTAAAAAAATAGGAATTTTAGGATTGAAAAGATAGGAAAAAATAGGAAACTCTGGCTAAAAAATAGGAGAAAATAGGAAATCCATAGTACTTTGATGGTTAAAGAAGATCTCTACCAGGGGAATCATATAGATAATATGACTAATAAATGGCTTTGTCAAACACAAAACACGCCTCGTATTCCAGAATTCTACAGCCTCACCAAGGTACACAAACCAACCCTAGTAGGTAGATCAATAACATCAGGGTGTGATAGCCTGACAGAAAAACCATCATTTGTTGATAAACTACTTCAGCCTAAAGCACCTTTTACCTTTTTTACCTTTTACAGAAGTCATATCTCAGATACCACTGACTTCATTAATTAATAGAGAAAACGAAAGTCCCAACAGCCGCAATACTTGTTTCAATGGACGTAACAAGCCAGGGGAGAATTCACACAGTATGCAAAGAAAAAAATAGGAACTGGACAACCTGCCAGTACCACACAAAAATGGTTGAGAAACAAACAAGCAGGAGGTGGAGCAGTCCATCCTTGCAGCTGGTTATTGCATGTGCAAAAAGGAGAGGGAAACTTTAAAATTTTAAAGTGTCAAACATTATTAATACAATAATGTCACTGAGGTCTTCCATTGATGGCTTTCAAGACATGGATACAAGGGTAAATAAACAATTCAGTTTAGATATATAAAGCATTGGAATGGTGCAACAATGTTTATGTACTTCACTCAAATCCCCCAATCCTCTTTGTAAACAAAGTTTATAAGCTCTTGTCGAGGCTTGATCAATTTGTCTACAAATTTACCAGTTTGTTTGGGTATTGAAAATCTGTTTATGCATTTTATATCTTTCACTTATGTCCTCAACTTATCTCAAACACCATACATATTTTTAGTATCTACCACACAAGTGAATAGTGCTTTACATGCACGCTGATTGGTTAACTTGGAGGTGATTAGCAAAGTGCTATTCACCTCTGAGCAGCTAAAGAGAAACAAACTGCCTTTGCACATCACTTTGTTTACTAAAAGTGATGTTTCGGTCCGCTAGTTATTCAACTTGTGTGGTATATACTAAAACAATTATTTACCTCAGTGACAGTGAATGTGGTGGATATTTACCTTGCCGCTTTGTGGCTTGGTAAACATCCACCACTATTCACCTCCACTTCAGCGAATAAGTGTTAAATATATTTACATGAATACATACGCAATTTTTAAAAAAATATATCCAAGAGATGCACCCTGAAACAACTGTTTATCCTGGTTTAGTATTTATTCCACTTGCAAAAAAACACAGCCCTGGTCAGCCATATTACTCAGTATTTTTGAAGGATGCAATTATCACGCTTATTTATTGTTTAAATATTATTAGCAATTTTGCAGTTCAAATAAACCTTGTTCTCATGTAATTTGCTTATGAACGTATCTTGCTTGTTAAATAATGTGATGTGACTGTTATAATAATTTATGTCTGTAAAGATAATACTTTTTTTAAGAATACAATTCAATTCCAAAAATATATTCCCAAAAAGGTGTGAATGTTATAGCTAATATTGGTTTCGGGTTATATATGTTTCAACCTACATTTATAATGTCACAAAAAAACATGCATACATTCAAAAGAAATCCAAATATATTTAAATTTCTTGTCAGATTGTTGCCATGTACAAGTTGCTCCAATTAACTTTCTTAATCATTTTACCAAGACAAGAACAATACATAACTATCACACCAGATCGCCCTGAAATGAGTGCTTTGCTGTAAAAACTTCAAGAACATAAAAAATGAAATAATCTTTTACAAGAATTGGCATATCAATCTGGAATTCAATTCCGCAATCACTAAAATCACTGAACAAATCTGAATTTCAAAATAAAATAAATTAAAAAACTACTCTTTGATGTTTTAAACTGTGAAGATGACTATATTGAAGTCTTCAAACTGATAAAGCATTTTATAAAATTAACATAGCCTGTATTATAAAAGTTATTTGTTATTGCCTTCTACCTTTTTGTGTGTGTGTGTGTAATTTATTATATTGTTAGTTTTCTTTTTCAATAATTAATTAATTAGTTAGTAATCAATTGTTTATATCTCTTTTTTCTCTTTTATACAAAGTGTGTAATCCTTTTTTATTTTAACACTAGCCCCCACCTTGACTAGCCGTTTTTACTAGAAGCGGGGGCCAGCCATTTTGTAGCAATAATTAAGAGACTGTCCGCGTAAGATCCGACCACTCGATTTTCGGCCCAAAATAGAATTCCTTCAAATTTTCTGGGCAAGACAATTGATCCATATGATAAACAAAAATTGCAATATTTTCGCTTCTAGTGATATTTTGTAATATTTTTGTCGATGAATTCCGAGGACGGTCCAAAAGCGAAAAAATCGTCCTGTTTCGAGTCAAATTAAGGCATTGCACTGAGGCGCTGAAAAAATTCCCCTTTTACTCAAATAAAATAAAACTTCGCTATTATTTTATTTCATGTCTTGTCTATAAATGTACGGCAAAATATTGGAAATCCGACTTAATAAAAAATAATTATGATTTTTTGAAAATACACCACAAAGAGCCCTCGCAAAATTTAGGCAAACATGCTGTTGGTTAAAGAAGTATTTCTCAAAAGTATAACGTGATCTGGAGCCCAAACTACTACCCATGTTCAGTTCTAGGGTTAGTGTACCAAGAACAGAAAAAACATTTTTGGGCACTGAGCTTTTCGAGCTACAGGAGTTCGATGAACATGGCCTATATTCAATAGTCATTACATTGCGTGACACAATTTTGCCGTATCCTGGTTTCTAACTTTTCCGCATAAAATAATTATCCAAGAGAGCAAATGTTCTCAAAATTAGCTTTGTGTTTGGGATAAAACATGGGTTTACTTAAAATCATCAAATATTGCCCCAAAATTAGGAATTAAGAAGGTTAAATGAGCGGCTACGATGTAAGGTGTCTTAATTTCCGCCTAAACGCTTCGAAAATGCTGGTTCCGAGATTCGGTTATCAAAGGGAATAAACTATGAAAAAGAGCTTTCGACTTTAAAAATTTAACATATCTAATAAATAGAAACTTCAATAAACTATAAAGTGCGTAGAAAAACTTATGAACCACGAATGTGCCTCAGCTGTAGCAAAACTCTTTTTAGAAAATGTAGATTTCAGATAACACGCTGGAATGTCAAAATTATTTTAGGCATATCACGGACATTCACACTACTATAATATTTTATCCCGTTGCTTAAGTTGAAAGAGCGAAACGAGGACTACCAGATTTGTACCCTTTCCCTTATTGGTTTCAAGTTTTGGAAAAAAGCCTTTATGTCTTACCAGCTTTCTTTCCCATAGTTGTCTTCGATGAATTCAATGTATGCTTTCAATTGGAACTCCCCTCCTATTTGTCATAGGGAATGGACTTTAAAGAAACTCTTCAGAATTTAAAATATTTAATAACTAGAATCTTTAGTTATAGCAGTTAGTGCCTATAAAAATTATGTAGCGCGAATACACATTGGCTGTAGCGAGGATCTCTTCAGAGAATGTAGATTTCAGTCGGCTAACACGCCGGAATGTCAAACTCAAAGTTATTTTAACAGGTTAGTTTCATCGTATGCGAAAAAATTGTAATGCAAAAAGCTGCCTTCTGGAAAAAAAAATAAATTGTTTTGCTATTGGTATTAAGTTTTTGAATAGCCTACAAGCTCTGTCTTTTATATTTAATTTGTAATTTTAATTTTATATTTTATGTTTGGAGTCCATACGCAGAAAATTGAAGTTTGTGTGCGAAGATCGAAAGTTTGATTTTCATTTTCGCTGCTAGCACTCGCCGATCAAACCAAGATAGGTGACCAAGAAATCTTAAACTCTGATGTGCTTCGATTACATTGCCGAGAACTTGATGGTCTCCGGGCTTTTTTCGCATTTTGGAGCTCCGACCCGAGTCACGACCTACATACAACGCAGATCATATCACGTTCGACTGATGTACTGGGTTGACGTCACGAATTTTATTGGACCCAGACCCTTTTGACCGGATCTTCGCCTCGGTCGTGTTTCTGATTATTGCGATTTTTTTCGACTTTGACGATTCACAGAAAATCGAAGTTTCAACCAAAATCAAAAATTTTTTTGGCATTCTGCTCAGAGAAATGTAAATATTCTTCTCCTTGAAAAAAAATTTTTGGGGTTAATTAACTTAGGCAAATTTGTAGCAGTTGACGTCGAGTGTGTTTACATTATGCCAAGGATAGTTCTACTCTTTGCCATTCTCCTTGTTTTGTTTATTGAAATGGCAGGAGTTTCTTTTCGGCAGTTACAGGTGGCAAGTGCAGGAGTAGTCAAGGATACACGGAATGTGCAGCCCTAAATAACTGTGACGGTGATATCAGTTCACATCTAGCACATCACCACCTGACAAGAAAAAATACATGTGAAAAGGATAAAATACTGGCAAGAGCAGGTCTTTTAGAGCTCACAGAAGAGCGGATTACGAATATGATGGTTTGTCCAGCTCATCGTTTTACTCTCGGAAAGTATCACCGCTTTTTTCTTTTCATGTTGTCTTGGATACTGGCAAGGCTTCGGGGCTTGCCAGTATCCAAGACATCATGGAAAGAAAACAGCGGTGATAGGAACGCATGTTGTTAGGGACCGGTCATTATTTATGTAGAGGGGGGGAGGGAGGGAGAAAAGAAGGGAGGAGGGGGTCAAGGCTATTTCAGATTGGCTAGAGGGGGGGGGGGCTAAACTTTTTTATAAAGAAGTTTAGGGGGGGGGGGGGTCAGCAGTTTGAGGTATACAGTATTGTAAGAGGTGTTCATTGGCGCCAAGGTGGATGAAACAGTTAAATAATAGAGTGCAAACACTATCTGTGAAACAGTAATGCTAAATTGTATAATTTCATGCTAATTCTATTGTTTGTCTTTTGCATAAACTCCACTGTTACGTACAACTTAGTGATTTGTATTTTACAGAAATACTGTTTGCACTCTAAACTCCATTGTTATCTCAAATTTTAGTCGATAAAGAATCCAGACCTATCTGGTTTAATATTTGGTTTGACTGAAATTATTTTCTGCTATAAACAAAGTAAAAAGCACGTGACAGGCCTACACAGACTCCTACGTTCGTGAAATTTATACAGTTACCGTTTTGTATTGGATTTGGTCGTCCAATTTAGTTTGCTTCTCACTTGTATAGAAAGGGCACTATACGCTGCCAGCTGTATTATTAGGAGGCGTTTTTAGTCGAGAAGAGCCGTAAGACTGCCGCCCAGGAAATGTTTTCAGAGGTCATAGGTCTGCACGGTTTCCCGTTACTAGATTTTTGACACCTCTGTATTTAACTTGTCATACGTATTGCTATAGCGGTTAGTCTCTGCTCATCCACATATGCAAGATAAGTTTTTGGCTCTCAAAATGTTCGAAAAACTGGCCACTGGTCCACACGATACGCTGATTTTGTGATATAGTAGGTTAGTTCCATTGTTATGCAAAGTAGCTATTAAATCATCTTATGATTGTATGTAGCATGCATTTAATAATTACTTAAGGCATATAAGAGGAGATATGAGGTGAGGGGGCCATCACTTAAATATTGAAAAAAGAGGGGGGTCACTTGCTAATTACCTGGCCTGGAGGGGGGGGGGGGGCTTACAGAAATTTTGATCTTTCCAATATGTTTTTCCCTCCCAAATGGAAGATAAAATGTAACAAGAATGTAATTAGAATGCATATTCAATTAAGTTTATATAGAGTTATATAGTTTGTCTGGCCTAACTTTTTTTACCGTGTCTAACAAGCGATCATAATAAAGATAAAGAAAACAATAAAGAATCCTATCCACTGTTTGTGTACATAGCTGCTTAACAATAGCCCCGGGAAAGTAACACTTAGCTGTGCGTTTCACATTCCTAATTTTTTTTTTCTTTTACGTTTTGGGAGGGACTGGGAGGATGTGGAGTGCAATCATGTAGTCCTTATGGCCGTGGCCAGACTTCAGAACAAGACGAGGCAAGTTTCGAGCGCTGAAGGCGCCCCCGAGAAAATGTTTTAAATCTAGAGGCTCAGAAATGTTCTTTTAAGCATTTTCCATGGCATTTTTTCTAATGGTCTAGGGCAAGATAGGAGTACTGAGGTTAAACAGTACCTAACGACGAAATTCGACCTTGGAGAGAGAATTGGCAAAAAGGCAGATCCCGGAAAAGTGTCTGCAGACATGAGAACAGCAAGAAGACCAGATGACTTGTGGATGTTAGACAGGAAAGACTGGCTAACGAACATGGTTTTTTTCTGGAGACTGGCGACCACATGAAGAAGGCAGGGGAACGAAGAGGTACAAATAGAGGACGTGTACGCAGAGGAGTAAGAACAAGAAAGGCATGAAGTACTGGAGAGCGTAGCCGCCCAGCTCAGTCCATAAGTTCATAAGTTTTTCTACGCACTTAATAGTTTATTGAAGTTTCTAAAGGTCAAAGGCTTTCTTTCATAGTTCATTCCCTTTTGATAACCGAATCTAACCTGCTAAAAATAACTTTGAGTTTGACATTCCGGCGTGTTAGCCGACTGAAATCTACATTCTCTGAAGAGATCCTCGCTACAGCCAATGTGTATTCGCGCTACATAATTTTTTTTTGGCACTAACTGCTATAACTAAAGATTCTAGTTATTAAATATTTTAAATTCTGAAGAGTTTCTTTAAAGTCCATTCCCTATGACAAATTGGAGGGGAGTTCCAATTGAAAGCATAAATTGAATTCATCGAAGACAACTGTGGGAAAGAAAGCTGGTAAGACATAAAGGCTTTTTTCCAAAACTTGAAACCAATAAGGGAAAGGGTACAAATCTGGTAGTCCTCGTTTCGCTCTTTCAACTTAAGCAACGGGATAAAATATTATAGTAGTGCGAATGTCCGTGATATGCCTAAAATAATTTTGACATTCCAGCGTGTTATCTGAAATCTACATTTTCTAAAAAGATTTTTGCTACAGCTGAGGCACATTCGCGGTTCATAAGTTTTTCTACGCACTTTATAGTTTATTGAAGTTTCTATTTATTACAACTAGATTTATTAGATATTTATTAGATATGTTAAATTCTTAAAGTCAAAGGCTCTTTTTCATAGTTTATTCCCTTTGATAACCGAATCTCGGAACCAGCATTTTCGAAGCGTTTAGGCGGAAATTAAGACCCCTTACATCGTAGCCGCTCATTTAACCTTCTTAATTCCTAATTTTGGGGCAATATTTGATGATTTTAAGTAAACCCATGTTTTATCCCAAGCACAAAGCTAGTTTTGAGAACATTTGCTCTCTTGGATAATTATTTTATGCGGAAAAGTTAGAAACCAGGATACGGCAAAATTGTGTCACGCAACGTTATGACTATTGAATATAGGCCATGTTCATCGAACTCCTGTAGCTCGAAAAGCTCAGTGCCCAAAAATGTTTTTTCTGTTCTTGGTACACTAACCCTAGAACTGAACATGGGTAGTAGTTTGGGCTCCAGATCACGTTATACTTTTGAGAAATAATTCTTTAACCAACAGCATGTTTGCCTAAATTTTGCGAGGGCTCTTTGTGGTGTATTTTCAAAAAATCATAATTATTTTTTATTAAGTCGGATTTCCAATATTTTGCCGTACATTTATAGACAAGACATGAAATAAAATAATAGCGAAGTTTTATTTTATTTGAGTAAAAGGGGAATTTTTTCAGCGCCTCAGTGCAATGCCTTAATTTGACTCGAAACAGGACGATTTTTTCGCTTTTGGACCGTCCTCGGAATTCATCGACAAAAATATTACAAAATATCACTAGAAGCGAAAATATTGCAATTTTTGTTTATCATATGGATCAATTGTCTTGCCCAGAAAATTTGAAGGAATTCTATTTTGGGCCGAAAATCGAGTGGTCGGATCTTACGCGGACAGTCTCTTAAATAACAAAAAAGTTATTGTGTGTAAAAATCGCAACGATCTGCAGCTGCTTATGTCATTGCTTGGGTTAAACTGCATATTGACAGCAAGGATGCTGTAATTGATGCCTTTCACATGCTTCAAGGGGTAAAACCCTAGTGTGAACTACAAAAATTTAAAGAAATCTATGAAGGTTAAATATAGGAACTGTTCACAAAACTGGAAAGGTAAGTTATGTTCTAGTTAGATGCATGTCTTTGCAGTTTTTATGTAATAGAACTATTATTACAAGCAGACACTTGCTCAATAGTCACAAAAGACTTTGGTTATATATTATATTGATACCATCCCTACTGATAAGGAATTTTCAATTTTCTCATTTCTTGAGTTATGGCCATATGTTGCTCTCACACCCACAGAACATCCAAAATCCCACCTAGGGATATTTTCTAGTTCTTCACAATTATTTCCAATGTACTACTTACATCTGATAATTTTTTCTCACGATTGTACTTTCTGCTAAGTCAATGGAGCCTTCTATGGGTGTTGAGCTTACAAGGGGTTTGACAGGAGAGCTAGACTTAGACAACAAAGGGAAAAACAGTCCATACACTAAAGTCTTGGCAACATCATCATAGATGAAGATACAGCAAACATATCCACCATCCATCAAAATGTGAATGATCAAATCAGTGTCTGGTCTGACATTGGACATGCCAAGAAAGCACTCCATGGTCACCTACTAATAACATTTTGCAGCTACAAAGCATTCAGCAAAACTGTCATTGATTTTTTTTGTCAAGTGCTTTGGGTATGTCCTGATGCAGTACAAAGGCAATCCAGAGGGCATTCGAAACGGTTGCAAGGTAATTGCAAACCATGCTTCTATACAAGTAATGAGTTTGAATCTTTTTAGATTGATGAGGCAAATAATCTCTCCCCTTGAAAAGTCACTCTCAAGTTCAACAAAATTAGGGAGACGGACTACAGGAAAAGAAAAAGGAGAGAGACCACTAGAGCATATAAAAGAAAGAGAATACTTAGGAGTCATTGTGTTTATTACTTCCGCTCAAGATTTCTTCCCTCAATTTTTTAAGGATGAGAGAGTGCATTAGCATGGTTGGGTCAAAACGGACCTAATTTCTATTAATACTTAGTAGATTTAGTTTCTTTCCTTTAGTATTCAAACTGGCCAGAACTTTCCACGGAAGCTAATTTAGTGCTGGAATGTGACAAAAAGTATGGGACTCACACCAGTTAATATATTCAAGACTATAAATGTGAATTGCCCAATCTTGTTGGCCTCTCGTTGGAAGTGCATTTTTCTCTGTCTGAAATGGCTTGAGTTCCTGTACCACCACAGCCGCAGGCAGGCTCAACAAGCACAACAACCTCAGCCACAAGCAGTGAACCTGGAGGTAAATATGTTTTTTTTCTGCTCTTTAGTTTGGCTCACGTCAGCTGCTGGTTTATACTTAGCTCTTTGCTAAGTTTGGGCCTCTGGGCCACTTAGGCGTGTTTTGGTATTGCTGAACTCAATGTTTGGTGAAAATTGTTTTGGTTTGGGCCTTTCTGGCTGGGCACGCATACTGAACTAAGTTAGGTGTGTTTGGCAGTCACTGAACTGGGTGTCAAGTGAAAATTGCTTTTGTTAAGGCCTTGCTGGCCAGGCATGCATACCAAATTGGGTTCAGGTGCCAATTGGCTGTGTTTGGCGGTTACGGAATTCAGTGTTCAGTGAGATGTATTTTATTTTGGGCCTCTCTGGTGGGGCTCGCAAACTGAGCTAGGTTCAGGTGCCAACTAGGTGTTTGGCGATTACCAAACTTGGTTTTTCGGTTAAATTTTATTTTATTTTGAGCCTTTCTAGTCTGGCGCACTGCTGATCTAGGTTTAGATGGCATTGATGTGTGTTTGGCAATTGCCAAACTTGGTGTTCTCTTAAATTTATTTTAGTTTGGGCCTTTCTGGCCAGGAATAAAAACTGAATTTAGTTCAGGTGCCAATAAGATGTGCTTGGCGATTGCCGAATTCGGTGTTTCATTCTTGCAGTTGAGCTGAGACTGTTGCCCTCTGCTGGTCCCAGAGGATTCCAGTTCTCACAAGTTCTCTCTTTGACTGTCTTTTAACTGCCATCCAAATGACAATGTTATTAGCAGTACCTTGTACCTGATTGGGAAATTGTGCCCAATTTTAATCCATGGCAGCAGCTGTATCATTTCATGAACAGTTAGTCTGGTGGATAACCCTCCTGGGGAATGCTGTGAGGCTATCAGTCCCAGATAATTAATGCAATGTTGTAAAGGATCTGTCGTATGCTGATACAGAGACTTTCTCTTTATGGGTACGTGACTCCAATTGTTTCATTACGGGAGAGATTCACAGACACCTCGATGTCTGGGATGAGCTAACCCAAGGTCTACCAAGAAGGAATGAAATAATGGCTACATGGCTGTTGGGAAAGGCAGTACGCCAGCTCTTACTCTATGCTTGAAGCTCTTAAAGATCTTTATTGGACAGTGGACCTCAACATGGTGATCTCCCTGCAGCACATTAAATCAGTGGATAACCCGCAGCGAACGCCCTTCCTCGTTGCCTATCAGTTGTTAACCTCCCATGCAGTCGTTTTTATGGGCCCTTAGGTCACACTCCCACCCCACAAATACCTGCTCAACCGACACCAACATTCCTTTCCCATTGTTTTACAGGCCAGACAATCTAACCAATCGCCATTGAGGTATTGTGTTTTGATTTCCAATCACAATGATCATCATAAAATTTCCCATGAACTACATCTGTGACATGCTGGCAATGTGAAGTTGGAATTTTTCGTTTGAGCATGGCTTGTTATGATGGCTGAAACACCGACAAAAAATATTCATTGCGAATACAAGTGCTTTTTGTGCGATGTTCTGGTTCAGTCATCTTCTGGAAGCATTAAATTTTTTGGTAAAAGTGCAATTGATCTCCCTTACCTAATCCAATCAGCCATCGGTGAGAACATTGACAAGTATCACAACTGTGGATCCGAATTGTTTATCTGCAACGATAAATGCTACAATAGACTGCAGCGATTTGAAAAAACAAGAATTGAAAAGGCATCAAAGAAGAAATCAGTCAGATTTATGAGCCCATAAATCACAGGGTCAAACAGCAAAGAGGTGATCAAGTTGATGAAAACTTAAACTTAAGATGAAAATATCACATCTTTGACTTCACCAAAGCAAACTTCAGTATCAAAATCTCTCAAATCTCTCAAGTTCACCACCGTTCAGGAACACTTTTTTTAAAGAACACATTTTAAGTGACATTCTGTTCAGTGTAATTCATTGGCTGATTTGCTCTTAGGTAATGAAGGGAATTTCCTGCAAGAATTAATGATGGTCATTAACGAGGCATGGTAGGTGGCAGAGCCATTGCGTGCCCAAAGGTGACAACCTCTACTTCAAAATACTTTTAGTTATTGTTATTATTTCTTTTTTCTTAAACTGTGTTTTAACACAGTCATGATCCTTGCACAGCTGTGTCCACAGGAACTACCTTGATTCTTATTTTTATATAATATAAATACTTTTTTGGCAGGGACCTTCTCATTGAAAATAGAAACCTAAAACAAAGGCAAGAGGAGGCATTAAGATTGTCAGTAAGTACAGATAAAATTATTATTCTTTGATACCAAAAGGAGATAAGCAATAATAAGAGATAAACAAAACAACAAAAGGAAAATGATCTTTAGAAGGGTATGTGAAATTCGCTTTCCAACAACTGACATAGAATCTCCAGAAGTGCCAATGCTGTGTTTTCTTCAGGAGTCCAAAACACAGGACAAGACAGCTCAATGTTTCAACTGTGGTGGAAGGTGGCCACACAATGCCAAAGCTGGGTGTCCTGCTCAGAATCGAAAGTGCAATTCCTGCAAAAAATATGGCGATTATGTGCAATATTGCCAAGGCTCTCAAAAGGGTCAGTCTTCTGGGAAAGGCGGACCACCTGGAAAAGGTGGTCCGCAGGAAGCAAAGATGTCAAAACTTCAGTGAATGAAGAGTCAAAGCCAAGCTCAGCCAAGTTCAGATGATCAATGCATATTCACCTTGTGCCATTAAAGATTAATGGTGTTACATGCAAGTTCTCAGTGGACTCTGGAGCCAGCGTGAACATTGTAAGTCATGGTGTGTCGAAGATGTTTGAAAGTAGACTAGAACCTTGTGATACTAAAGTGCATGCTTTCAACTCATCTAAACCCCTTCCCGTGCTGGGTAAATTCAAGGCCTTAGTGGAATCCAAGTGTCGTTCAGCTGACTCTGAGTTTCTTGTGGTAGATAGAAAAATATATCTCTTCTTGGATACACAACTGCTACAGACCTTGGGCTACTGCAAATCGCAAATGCGGTGTCTGTGGAAAGATATGTGTTCCAAAATTACCCTAGTCTTTTCAGTAGTCTTGGAGAGATGAAGAATGTTGAGGTCGAAGAGAGTGTGAAACCTGTTCATCAATCACACAGAGTATCCCATTTCATCTAAGAAAGAATCTTGAAGCTTGTGTTGAATTAGTCAATTAGTAGAAAACAAGTGCTTGGGAGCATTGTTGTTCGTCTCTGTTAAATCAATTTGTTTGCAAGTGTTCCTTTATTATTTTTCTCTTACTTGTTTTTTAATCTCAAACAACCAAAGTTTTGATTTTTGAGAACCGGCACAAAATATTTGTGATCCATCACAGATTATAAAAAGCTTGTCAATCACTGTTCTCCGCGGATAAAATCATTGAGAGTTCAGTGACAATGACTGAAGATTCAACTATAAAGTTTTTTTGCCGGTTTTGGCCAAAACCGGAACATGAAAAAGGTCACGATCAAAGAGTGCCGGTAATTCCAGCAACAAATAGTTGTGTTGTTGGGGTGAGTGAGCAGCAATTGAAATGCTAAATTTCTGGCGTTATCTCAGTTATACTTCTGCTGTTAACAATTTTGCCCTTGGTTTACTTCTTCCAGGGAAAAACGTACACATTCGATTGTGTATTTGAGGAAGAAGCTTTGTAAATACCAGTGTACAAAAATGGAGTGAAAGCATTTGTTGAAGGTAATTACCTGTAATTAAATGGCCTTCTGTTATATTTGTCTTGTAGGTTCTACGGAATTTATATTCAAACTATATGGTTTATTTTTACGACTGTTTTTGCGTATGCAAAACGGGAGTTATGGAATGAGTGGCGATTTGAAGCCATCCTTCCTTCCTTCCTTCCTTCAATCCTTCAGTCGATCAGATGTAAACAAAAGGCCGTTGACAGATGGTTGGCAGACCTACATGTAACGCCACTCTACATGTAACGCCACTCTCAGTTTGACGTTGGGGTTTAATTTATTAAGACTGATGACAGACCACTGTACTAGTTTGTGTAATCGCTAGCTGACAGAAGATTATCAGTGTCACGCGACAAAGGTCAACCTAGCCGATTTCAAAATAAATTTTATGCGACGCTTAATCTTCACAGCAATCTATCAAAACACATTCCGGCAATTGAACGTCAATCGTAAACGCTGTACAGAGAAAAGAGTGTACACACGCTAGCACGAAAACACGCAAACAACACGCAAACTTGAATTTGTCTGCTTGGAACTTGCTTCTTTTACTCCCAATGCAAATCAAAATGAACTAGACGCTTAACTGCGTGTACTCGGGCTTTTCTTTAAAAAATTAACTTGGATCAGGCTGTTTACATAATCTCACACGACAATAATTATAGTAAACATACTTCGCATTGCGAGATCTCATGTCTTTTCTCGCTTTTATTGTCACCATTGAATAATTGTTTACATTTCCGGTTGAGTAAATAGCTTTCAACATTCTCTACATAGCCATCTACATACGACATGAAGTGCTGGACAAGAGCATATGCTGTTACAATAATTGAAACGATAAAAACAAAGCAAGATAAACCCAATGAAACAAAAAAAGAAAAAGCAAAAATTGAAAGAAAGAATATAGTTACCCAAAAGCTGCTTGAAGTACTCATTTCGTTTTTCGTTTCTTCTTTTAGAGCGCAACTAAGCTTAAATATGGTGTCCATTGCATCTTCGAGAACATTCTTGTGTTGATAAGGAAAACTCTGTTGTATGTCTGTAGTCCAGTTTTTCGCAATGCTTGAGTGCTCAACAGCGTCAGTTCCCGCAAGTATTGATGATTCTCTTAGCGTTTCAAACTCCATTATATAGATAGCTCACTATAAAATCTAGGCTTCTGATAAAGGTTTCACTCGGAAGAGTTCGCTCGTAAAGTTCTCTCGTATTAAAGTTCATGCACCTACCCGCTCCGAAGTAGTCATCAACATGTTTCAGTGTGGGTGTACAATCGATTTCGCGTTCTTGAAATCACACTAAATATTTCAACCTTTACAATCCTTGAGATTCTACCGAAAAGAGAGTCAAACGAGACAGCTTCGTACCGTGTATCGCTTTTCACTTTATCACCTCGTGTCGACCTCGTGCCTCTCCACTGTAATTTGAAAATCGATTGTGAACATATTTTATTTTTATTTTACAGCGAAATTGAAAGCGAAGTTTGTGTAATCGCTAGCTGACAGAAGATTATGAGTGTCACGCGACAAAGGTCAACCTAGCCGATTTCAAAATAAATTTTATTGGACGCTTAATCTTCACAGCAATCAAAGAATGCAAGATGAAACCTATTATGCTCATGGCACTATCAAAACACATTCCGGAAATTGAACACTTCGACGATTTAATTCGTCACTTGTTAAATAGAAGCGACCAGAAGAACACTCTAGTTTCAAGGACAAGATAAAATCTGGAGCGAGATTTATTCCTAGTAGAAGACCACCTATCCCAACAGCGAGAGGACCCTTCCGCAAGTAAAATAAATTTTATTCGATGCTTAATCTTCACACCAATCAAAGAATGCAAGATGAAACCTATTATGCTCATGGCACGCGACAAAGGTCAACCTAGCCGATTTCAAAATAAATTTTATTCGACTACTATCAAAACACATTCCGGAAATTGAACACTTCGACGATTTAATTCGTCACTTGTTAAATAGAAGCGACCAGAAGAACACTCTAGTTTCAACGACAAGATAAAATCTGGAGCGAGATTTATTCCTAGTAGAAGACTACCTATCCCAAAAGCGAGAGGACCCTTCCGCAAGTAAAGAATGAACAACAAAACTCACAGTATAAGCAATCAAAATAGCGGTCGCAGAAGACAGGGATTGTGAACATATTGTATTTTTATTTAAGTTTGCATGTGACAGAGAACTGAAGCGAAATTGAAAGCGAAGTTTGTGTAATCGCTGGCCATATAAAACAACGAATCGACTTACTCGATTTGCACTCCTTTTACAACTTGTGGTGGCTGAATTAAACTGTTGCTGCTTGGATGATAACCCTCAAAATGGCAGCGATAACAGACCATGTTGTCATGATATCAGAACCTGGCCGACTGTACTGACTGACGCAATGGCTCCGAAACGGGGTCTTGCAGGCTTGTGGTTGTACAAATTATTGCAAAATATCTATTTTAATTGTGAATAGAAAACGGGTTGACAGATGGTTGACAGACGTAACGCGACTCCCCTTGGTTCGGGTCTTTTGGCGTGACAATTTCGTGTTCGGGCCTGTAACAGTTTTGTGTGCGAATTTAGACGTTTCTACAGCACAATCGCTTTTAGCTATGTACATTAATGAAGTTGAGTTCCCGAGGTTTCTTCTAGTATTATTTGATTGATAAACCGTGCAAAAGTTGTTTAATAAAATTTATCTCTAATTGTGCTTCATTTTGTTTGACCGTTGTTTTTGTTTGTAGGATACAATATTTTGACAGCTGTAACGTTGAGTTTGCTGGAGATTACAGGCCACTCATTTGTTGGGCAACGAGCCACAAAGGACAACCAGTTGCTGTGTCTTTATTTTATCCACCTAATAGGTTGATATTGTTGTGCTTGCTACTAATGAATCTGTGTAGAACTTTTTATTAGTGTTATTTTCTATAATGTGGACCCCGAACTCCAACGTTGTCAGGTGTGACGTATGATTTGTTTACATAAATACCAACGTCTACAGAACGGAAGTGGCAAGCTTTTTGTCCATAATGCGTAACAAGCTAAAAGAGTATGTTACCAAAGAACAGTTGCGTTGCGATCAGCTTTTTTTTGTGCTGACTCAAGTCTTTTTTTTTTCATCTTGTTTGCGCTTTGAAAATCGTTTGATGAAAGGAAACATTTTCTTTTGTCATGGTTGCGACTCCCCTTGGTTCGGGTCTTTTGGCGTGGCAATTTCGTGTTCGGGCCTGTAACAGTCTTGTGTGCGAATTTAGACGTTTCTACAGCGCAATCGCTTTTAGCTATGTACATTAATGGAGTTGAGTTCCCGAGGTTTCTTCTAGTATTATTTGATTGATAAACCGTGCAAAAGTTGTTTAATAAAATTTATCTCTAATTTGCTTCATTTTGTTTGACCGTTGTTTTCGTTTGTAGGATACAATATTTGACAGCTGTAATGTTGAGTTTGCTGGAGATTACAGGCCACTCATTTGTTGGGCAACGAGCCACAAAGGACAACCAGTTGCTGTATCTTTATTTTATCCACCAAATAGGTTGATATTGTTGTGCTTGCTACTAATGAATCTGTGTAGAACTTTTTACTAGAGTTATTTTCTATAATGTGGACCCCGAACTCCAACATTGTCAGATGTGACGTATGATTTGTTTACATAAATACCAACGTCTACAGAACGGAAGTGGCAAGCTTTTTGTCCATAATGCGTAACAAGCTAAAAGAGTATGTTACCAAAGAACAGTTGCGTTGCGATCAGCTTTTTTTGTGCTGACTCAAGTCTTTTTTTTTTCATCTTGTTTGCGCTTTGAAAATCGTTTGATGAAAGGAAACATTTTCTTCTGTCATGTTGGAGGGCGTAGAAGAACTTTTGTAGTGTTTAGTTCCTCAGTTTTTAAACGGAAATATTTTACATTCAACTTGAATTTTTAACTGTTCAACACATTGAGCCAAACAGCCCCTGCTGAATATTTAAAAGGGAGTTACCTTGGACAGCTGTACGATTAATGCACCATTGCGCAAGGAACAGAGACCCATACAGCCCTCGCTGACTGTTTTAAGCAAGAGAGTTACCTTCGAGTACTCAACATTTTGCAAGGGAGCTACCTTTTGAGTGCTCCACATTTACACAAATAGCTTTGAACTAGCTCAATTCATCTGCAATAACTTTTAGACTTACATGTAACTGCAATTGAAATATGCCATTCATATTTCCAACTATTCATATTTACAACTATAGAACATACGTAAAGTATAATTCTAATACATATAAGGTGAAACTTTTGGTGTCTGATTATGACTGTTGTGCTTTTAACGAACTGGGTGCAATATCAAAGTCTTCATTTTCTTCGAACAAGTTCTGTGTGAGTGAAATGTTGCATTTCATTGTCGTGCATATGACAATTTTAAAGCATAAGAATTCACCCTTTTTTTTTGCACTTGCTGTTATGACAGAATGTTAAATAAATTGAAATTCTGTCAATGGGTAATGTACCATGTTTTCCATAGAGTGATCTCTCTGAGTGGAGACGTTGAAGAAAACCCAGGACCACCAGATTATCGCAACGCAAATACTAAAGTAGTAGCACGTAGTGGTCAACTGCATCTTAACTGCCTCCAAAAAAACTAGTACATTATACATCAAGGATTACATTATGTTCTCCCCAAAAGACACTCTCAGCCTCCTACAGTAAAAGAAATGTGTCACACATGGACATGATTTCTTTTCCCACTCCTATTCCCTTCCGTCCATCGCCACCAACACTCGCACAAACACATTAAACGATGACGTCATCGCTCCCAAAAACAGTCGTGGGCTCATAGGGCCCCTTTGATTTGTTCTTAGGAAGTGTTTTCTTGTTTTTTCTATGGATGAGAAAATAATTATGCTGTTTTAGATTTTGCATTCATGGTTTACTGTATTATATGGTATTTTGTGGAACACAAAGTGATCAGACTTAGTTATTAGAATTATTGTAGAGTTGCAAGTTCGGGGAAAATTTTCTATACAATAAGTCATTTAGTTTAATACAATTATTTATTACAGTATAAAAGTATTCTGGAGACTAATCTGAACTGCCCTGACTCTGCTGAGTTTGGCGCTGCTGATCCTTGCGGGCCACAAGAAAAAATTTTATTCAAGGGGAACTAAGGAAAGCTCTGTGTCCATCTTGTCAAGGCAGACAGTACCTATTGGCCTTGACAATTCCCAGTTGGTAAAAAATCTGACGGAGCTGCTAATCGACCTACATGGAACACCACCATCAAAAAAGGAGCAAGAAAGCCATTTGAAATGGTTTTATCTGGTGCAAACTTTACTATTTATTTATCAATATTGAAACCTTTTCATGCTTATATTTGTGAAACTTGTCTTAAATTTACCCCTATGCAAGATATGTTTCTTTAGCTGTGCAGGGAATGCATGCTGCAAATGTCATCGCCCCTTCATCACCGTACAGATTCTCTTGTATGAATGATAAATGTGTTTCGATTTACCCGTGGTAATATTCGCCTGTTTCTGCTGCCGTGTTGAACTAGTACAGCCTTCCATAAGCAGCTAGTATAAACAAAACTGTTTCATGCTAATAGAGCTGGGAAATAAAATTCTCAATACTGTAAGGCTACTATGAGCGACTTGACACAATTTATTTCTTTAAATTGTATGCTCTCTTTCAGTGTAAACGTAGTGTTGACATTCAAATAAAATAAGAAAGTCACATTGTTATTGATTGTTTGCAAGATGTTTGTGTGGTAACTGCCAGAAAATGTGGCGAGAAGAAGAGAATGTCTGCTGTCAGGAGATAGATGCAGTGCTCAAAAAAAATTTGGAGGCAGTTGATATTGAGAAGCCTCCTAAAGAGCCTCCTAAATGTATTGTGGATCATCCAGGTTTTCAAGTTGTCCGTCTCAATTATTGGGTATTGTAGGCAGCATGGCTACAATACAAACAACAGTATGGCTCTTCGGCATATGAGGGAACCAAATACACAAAAAGTAGGCATATAGCCTTCAGGCAGCTGGTAAGGTGGTGCTGGGGCTCTCTCAGAATAGAAATAAGGGTGCCCGTGGCATCTTGTGCAGTCAGCTGCATTTGTGCGCATTTCCAAGAGCCCAGAAAACCAGAAGATGATATGGTTTTTAAAGGATTTCGTTATGCAGATGAATAGATGATACTTTTTGAAAGTGATTTTAATTATGTAATTTGTAATTGATGTTACAGCACAACCTTCTTGAGTATGGTCCCGTGTCGTAATTGAATACTGGAGGGACCTTATCTTTAAGGGAGGGTTACCTTCATTCAGGGAAGCAGAGTAATGCTGGAAATTGCAGTCATATTTATATACCATATTTCAACTGATTTAAGGTCATTTTACACAGACAGCAAAAATTTCTCTATTTTATTTGATGATAATAGTGATCATAACTAGTAAGCTTCACTCCAAATTAATTTGCCACAATATTGGAAAGATGTCAGCTTCTCTTGATTAGCATAATATACCAAGTAACAGTTTCCTTCAGTTTCAAGTTGTGCTATTATAGTAATCTGATTAACCTATTACCTGGTAGATAGGCTTTGAATAGCTGTTCCTCGTTTCAGGAATTTTGATACATTTGAATAGGAGTAAAAAACAATTCAACGTTAAATTGTTTTGTTCTGCAGATATCGTCTTGTTCTGCATTCTAAGTTTGAAAGGGAGATAGGAAGGGGCATTAGGACCTTCCTTGGATCCGCCACTGTAGAGCTCACTGTACACCTACAAGTGCACAAGAGTTGAACGGGCATATCGCCTAACAAAATGCTCTATTACTTCATCTCTATCAGGCCTGTCAAATCTTGCAGCAAGAGGTGGTGGGACATTCACTTGTAAACTAGCTTTGTACTCCTTTAACGCTCTTGGGTTGTCGCTGTAGCAGGCAAACAGTTGATCAAGTGCATCAGAGCAATAACCTATCGAGTAAAAGCCGCTAAGTTATTCACATAAGTGTTAACAGTGATATGCTTCATTAACTATAAAAAATCCTCAGAGTTCGTTTTCATGTATGACTATGGGGGTGGGGGGGGGGGGGAATGAAGTGTTTGTTAGGGTTTTGGTCCCCTTTGACTGACAAGCTATTGAAGACTATTGTCATTGCGTATTGCCATTGTCATTTGCAGTTCTTAGAATGCCCTCAGTCCAAAGAGGAGATGAACCTCCTTCTGTACTAAGACCATGGTAATTCCATTGCCGGGAAAATTCTACCAGAGATTTGTTAATTTCCTGCAAATATACAAGATGAAGTGAAAACAAATGCATTTCATTAACAGGGTCCAATAAGCCAGAAGTTTCCATCATCCTGAACTCGTCTATGCAAGTTTTGAGAACACCACTGGTCACATCCCTATGAAGCCGTTTAACTCTTTGATTGTGCACTGAACTTCCAGTTATCATACTTCCTCTGTTAACTCCACGGCATTTGGGCCACACCCATGTTTTCAAGACCATGGTCACTTCTAACTCTTGAAGGTATTCCATACGTTTGGCAGGCGTTCTGATTTGTTGTTGTTTGCACAGTACACATTTGGTATTAACCTTGAAAAACCATCAATAGCAGTATGTACCACAAACCTCCAGCATATCATCTCATGATTTCCATTAATGTGCCAGAGTACATTTGGGCATCACACATTGTACTTCCGTCTACAAATGGTTCCCCTCCACCGAAGTGCTGTTCCAACTGGATCTAGCTCGCGATTATTTCTCTGACTTTCCTTTGCTGCACCCTCATTCCCCTGCTATGCAATGCACCTAGCATCCGTGTTTGGCCAATTCCAGGGGTAACGGTCATTATTTCTTGCATGATTTCTCTTAGATCATCATATCCAATGCAAGACCAGTTCATCTCTTCTTTGTCATTTATCTGAAACTCTTGCCACCTTCTAGTTAGGGTTTTTGTGGAAATTCGGAGAAGTTCCGCTATTCTGGCCCAAGGAAAGTGCAATTCTCGAAGAAACTGTATTTGCCTTTTTGAAACCTCCAGTTTTGGTTGACCTCTCATACAAGTGTACTTCCTCTCACATTGGCAGGGTGGCTCATTTAATGTATTTTCACTTAAATCATATGCAATGTTCTCAAAATATACTTGTCAAGTGTGTGGACAGCTCATCCATGTTGCGATGAAAATGTTCCATTTCTAAATCATGACCCGAACTGATGAGTTCAGCTGCTCTCTCTTTCAAAATAAAAACAGTTTCTCTAGCCTCTGAAAGCCTGTCGTGTAACATTTCTATTCTGTCTATGTCTTCAATAGATGAAAATACATATATGCATTGTTCTGCTTCCGCCAGTAGTGTTTTTGTCCGGTGAAAAAACGATACAAGTCGATTCTCCTATCCAGCAATACCACCAAGAGCCGCCATTTTGGTTCCGCCATTGGCCGCGAGAGGCCTGGTTACGAAATCAGCATACAAAAGCGCATGGTGCATCATACCACACGCAAAAAAGTTTAGAAGGTTTTTTGAGGTTAGTGTAGGAAATCTTATCTAAGTTCAGCATGGTTAAATCGAGATGACCATATACATGGTAAAGAAAGTAGAGCATATTTATTTGGACTTTGGTAAGGTTATGTGACAATGACCATGTTGAATATAAAGAATGCTAAGTTAACTTTGAGTTTAGCATGTATTAGTAATGTTTGTAATAATGTCCAGTATGGCACCCCATAGGAAATGAGGGCACTTGAAATATTCTCTTGTGTACAGTTGTACTACCGCACTTCTTCCAGGTTCAAAGGAGAAGTTTTCATCAAAGGCTAAGATTGCTTCCTATTTGAAGATGGGTTGTGTAGCTCGGCAAATGGTCATGAGTTCTGGTCACCAAAGCAAAAGGTTACCAATGTTAGCCATCACTCAAGAAACAAGTCATCATAAGAGGCAATACTTTGTCCACAAAAGTCGTTTTGTGGGTTGAATATGTTGACTGCCGTGATATAAACAAAACCTACCTACTGAAGAAATATTAATGTAATGGCAGCAAATCTAAAACAATTCAAATAGTGTGAAAACTGAAAAGTTCACCTTCAAAGAAATTGAACCCTTCACTCAACCTCTTGTACAAGTGCATTAAAATTTATCTCTCATTACAACAACATGGACTGCCAAAGTATTAGGCATCCAGCAAGCAACAAAGCAGTCAATATGTGTCACAAAATCGTTACGGCTTAATCACATGGCATCCTTGCGGAATGTACATCAGGTAAGATGATCTGAGTGCAAAGTTCTTTGCCCAGTGCAGTGGTTCCTGAAGATCTTTGTACAGAACACTGACAAAGTCCAACGAAGGCACAAGTTGTCATTCTGTTTTTGGTCAGAATCCTACACCAATCACAAAAAGGCGCTATCATCCCAAGGATGTGGACATCAAAAACCACATGTATGAAGCTACTGTAAAACAGATGCTGTCCAAGGTCAACCATGAAAACCTTGGGGGAAAAATTAAGGGTGAAAGCAAGAGAGCCCTGAGGTTCTGCTTGTCCTCCCCTGCAGAAGCTGATGTTGACAACACCTCTGAAGCAAACAGCAACGTTGAGGCAAATATCATTCAAAAGCTTTTATTCCCTCATCAAGGAGCTTTGCAGAGGCATTTGCTGAATAGATATGGCAATGAAATCATGCTCTTAGATGCCACATACAAGACAATTAGATACAAGCTCCCATTGTTCTTTCTTGTAGTTAAAACCAATGTAAATTATACAGTGGTTGAGTCTTTTATAACCAAAAATGAAACAACAGCCTCGATAGAGAAACCACCAAAGATCTTCCATGATGGGAATCACAAGTGGAAACCCCCAGTTCTCCACAACAGACCTCTGTCACGAGGAAATCAATGCCATCGAGTCCACATTTGAAGGGATGTAAGAAAGTCTTTAAGAAAACTATATGCTTAATACAGAAATATACAACGTAAAATGAAAGTTTAGTTTAAAGATTCATAAGAACCATTGTTTTTTGCATAAGGCAAACGAAAGCTGTTATGGTTCCAGTTTTAGGTGGTTGTTTGTTTGTTTTTGTTTTTCAAACAGTGGATTTTTTTATGAGACAGATCCAGGTTTTTTTCAAGGTACATAAGGTGGCAGTGTTCTCAGCAGTTTCAGGAGAAAACAACTTCATGAAGGCCGAACGATTAGACCACCCAAGAGACTGCCGACATTTCCTTGACACACGCGACCGCAATAGTTCTACTGTTGGTACAGAGACTCTCTGTGACCTCACAATGAACAGCTTCACATTCAACGACAAAACACTACCTACAGATATATGGTACAGCCATGGGAACCAGAACGGCGCCTTCTTACGCCAATCTGTTCCTCACCAAATTTGAGGCAGATGCTTTATCACGTTCTCCTCACCAGCCACACACATGGTGGCGTTACATAGACGACATCTTCATGATATGGACACATTCTGTAGACGACCTCCATGCCTTCACCTCTTACCTTAACGGCATTCACCCCACCATCAAGTTTACATCCAATTATTCATTCACATCTATACCCTTTCTTGATGTCAACGTTTTTCTCAATAACGGCAATATTCCGACTGACCTTTAAACTAAAGCCACTGACAAACATCAGTACTTGCTACATTCATCATGTCACCCTACACACACTAAAAGAGCTATTCCATTCAGCCTAGCTCTCCCACTTCATCGTATCTGTTCCTCTGACGAGACTTTTAAACAACGTACTAATGAACTCAAATCTCATCTTACAAACGTGGATACAAGAAATAGAACGCATACATAACATCACACGTACTAATGCACTTAACCCCGAAGACACTCCCACTACTACTCAGCCCCAACGGGTACCCCTCGTTATAACATATCATCCAGCCCTTCGTTACGTTTCATCCATTTTTCACAAACACTTCAACATTTTATCTTCATCTCCCCGTTGCAGTAACGTTTTTAAAGCTAAACCTCTTGTTGCTTTCCGACGGTCTAACAACCTCAGCAACTTATTAGTTAGTGCTAAACTTCGTAAACCAGCCACCATTACTAACCAACCCCAAACAACTTCATGAAGCTATCACATAGGCAACTTGACCTTGTCATTCTGGTGAGCATACAAGCATTCTCAAACATCACATCATAAGAGACAAGGAAAGCACAGTTTTCTTTACCTGAACCACCCAATCTGCAAGGATATGTTTTAAACTTTATAAAAATATACCAATTGAAGCAACTTTCAATTCACACAAAAAAAATAAAATGTTTAAGACTTATGTGAAACAAAAGATAAAAAATCAGTACGAAGTTGCGTGCTCAAGTGTGAGTGTTCATGGCATCGCAGTAACACAAGGGAGGATAAACAAGGACTGTCCAACGAAATCTCACTCAGGCTGTAAAATCTGAACACCAGAAAGACAACTTGTGACTGTTGTTCAAGTAAGCATTAATTCAACACAAATGCAAGAAGCAAATTTTATTTCATTCAATTTACTTGTTTACAATACACATAGGATATTCATAATCGAGAGTCAGTCAATATATTAGTTTCTTCATCTTTTTCTAGCATGTATTGTTGGTTAACATATCGGATTGTTGTCTGTGAAATCAATTAGCATATTCACATGCTCTACAAGATGATGAGATATGAGCTCCCATTGTTCTTTCTTGTAGTTAAAACCAATGTAAATGATACAGTGGTTGGGTCTTTTATAACACAAAATGAAACAACAGCCTCGATAGGAAGAACCTCTGACTTTAGTTAGGCAGCTGCTGCAGAACCCAATGTATTTTCAACCATTCACAGTCAAGTTACCAATCCATAATTACTTCATTACATGTTGTTGCAAATTAAAATAGAACAAGAAGTTGCTATAGCAACTTAAAACCGCGCCTATATTTTTGGCTAATTAACAGCTTTCTTCCTCAAAAGTCACCATTAAATTTAATATGTTTGCATTATGAGTAAAGGACTAGAAAAGTAGTCACGTTAGTCACACAATCCGACGTTTACGTTGTCCCCGACTATCTTTAGCTTGGGGGTTTTTCCCTTCTAATGACGTAACCCCTGCACGTTCGGGCACGCTCGATTGTTTACTTAAGCAAATATTTCATTTCCTTTCAAATATTTGAACTCACTTCAAGGAAATAACCAAAGAATTCACTTCGATTGCCAAAACCCACAAGAAATACTCGCAGAAGAGGAAACAAATTAAATTAATGACCGTCGCTTCTGCCGACATAAACATGCAAATAAAACACAATGTTATTTGTCACGTAACGAAAGTGAAACCTCCAACATCAGCGCATTCCATGGCTGACGTAATACATACATACATACTTTATTGACTTTCCCCTTAGAGGCTTTTCAAAGACAATACAATAATAATTTAAAACTACTTAAAAACTCTAAGATAATATTCAGACTTAAAATTAATTAACTAGAATTAGGAATCTATAAAATCTTTGATAAGTTTACGTTTAAGATAAAACTTAAAAGCAGATACTTTCGAGAGCTTAATACCTTTTTCAATGTATTCAACATTCGCTTTGAATCGAATGCTTCGATAAAACCAAAAGAAAATATACTTTGTACACAATAAAGAAAACAATATCCGCAACATTTTCGGTACATTAATGTTTCAACAGCTTTTGGCGAATAAACATCACAGCTTGCGTGATTCAGTCCCGATCACGATTTGGCCGAGTAGAGGTTTGGGTCTGGTCACCGACAAAAAAAATACCAAAAAAAAAAAATAATTATAATAAATCACGTGCAAAGCAAGAACCGCGCTCGGCCCATGGCCGCGCGGTTAATAAAGAGCGAGAGCCATGACATTTTTAGAAGACAGACTTACCTTGAAAGAACAGATTCTGGATTGATTTGGAAAATGGCCTAAAAAATGTGGGAAAGTGGGGTTTCCCCTTTCGAAACCAAAGTCCTCCAAATAGTCTACTTTTCCAGCTTGTTCTAAAAAAATATATATATATTAAGAATAAGAATAAAAGTATCTGATACGAGTTATTTTTAATTATAATTGCATCTCCTGATTCCAGAGTTATAATTGCAATTAAAAACAATTAAACCTCTGTGTGGATCTGGTTTCTTTGAATAAATAAAATATGGTACTGTTCTACACAATAATATACATCTTATAATTTAAAGGTACACTGTATTTTTTTAAAAACTGCAGAAACTATATTAAAAATGAACTACCAGAAGAATGATTTACTAAACAAACAAATGAATTTGGTTATCATGCACTGGAACTGGTAGTTTATGTAGTTTAAGCACAGGCATTTTGATAGACAATATTGCCTTAAATGCCACTTTGAAGAGTGCAAGCACTAAAACTCAATTTGCCAGAAATCTCCTTGACAAGTTTTTTTCCCAAGCATAAAGGGGAAAGACTGAAAGACATAACCCACACAAAGTTTGTGGAGCATAATTTTTTAACAGAATTTTAATATGAAGTTATTAATAGTGATACACTGCTTGCAATGTATACAGCTAATGATAATAACATTTTTCCATACTAATTTTCCCTGCTTAAGCTTATTTTTGAAATCATCTGTTTATTGTCTATTACACCAATCAGATTTTACTCTGTTTGATCCGCGCAAGAGTCAAAACATGGACCGTTCAAACTTTCAGTTAATTGTCATCATGTCTGAAAGGGGTTCTGCCAAAACATCATACACTGTGCCTTTTAAACTTAGAGTTGCTGAATATGCTGTTGATAAAAAAAAACCATGCTGCTGGAAAGAAGTTGAATGTAGAGGAAGCTGTGTGTGTCGCTGGCGTTCGCAACATTAATCAAATTTCAGAGGCTGTTGTCAGGTGCCAGGCAAAGGGCTGGATAGATGAAGCACTCATGCAGGACTGGATACAGGCTGTTTGGAATAAAGTTGGTGGCATCAGCAGGCAAAGCTCCAGGGTTTTGTATCACCCATAAATGTAATACAGACCATATAACTTAATGTAATATCAATCATAAATGTAATAAAAATTAATCATAAATGCAATAAAATTTGACCAAAATTTGATCTTTACTTTTAAGGGACTCATGCTATGTAGAGAAAAAACTTGTTGAATGCACACATATTATGGTGTAAACAACTGTCTTTTTTAATACAAGAGAAAAACAATATGATTCTCTGAGTTTATCACTGTAATTTTCTCTCTAAAAACAACAATAGACTGGTTATAAACCAAAAAGCTATCGAAATCAAATGATACCTGTGCAGATTGTAATATTCTGTGCTCGTGCATGAGGGATTCTTCTAAAACCGGTCAGTACTTTTGGCTATGTTTAAACTGCAAGAAAATATTCTCAATGAAACACTGGAATTTCTTTGAGCGGCGTCATCTGAATTTACGTGTCCTCCTTGGATATTATTTATCTGTTCTTCTTGAAGATTTCTTTGAACATCTGCAAAAAAACTGTTGTGTAAACTGGCATCGTGTTTTGATAGACTGGTTTATTTTGTCAAGAAGTGATGGCAATGAGAATATGGCGAAATCCAATCAAGCTTGGTGGACTGAGAAAAATCGTAGAAATCAATGAAAGTAAATTTGGAAAAAAGAGAAAATACAACTGTGGAAAGGTCCCAAATCCTGGATTTTGGGTATTTTGTGCTGTCCAAAGATTGCTCCGACATTAAACACTTGGACAAAATGATGCATAGGGGACATTGGCCTGGTGACGTTTTTGCTTGGCTCTTCAAAGACATTGCCTTTTTTTACAATGTCTAAATTAGTGTTTTTTGTGAAATTGTCATGAATGATGTCACATTAAATTTACTTAGCCACCTAACTGCATACTTGTAAATGTTTTCATATATAGGATCTTCTGCCAAATGGTGTTTCTGTATATACAGCTATTTCAATTAACATGGTGGCATTGAAGCTTAAAGCGCACCTAACCCCCAATTTTTTTCGCTAAAATAAATCTACTCATTATTCAAACTAATTATGTGAAAAAATGTTTGAATTTGGTTGAATCCTCAATTTTCTATGGCCCGCCAAAGTCGTGCTTGCGATGTTGCGCGACCGTGTTTCAGGGAGTCTGGGTCATTCAAGGCTGTGACATATACCCAGTAACCAAACAAAACAGCGCCTCAGTCATTTCTCTTTACTTTCTTGGGACGTCGTACTGTAGAATACTGCGTTTTGCCTGTTTTCGTGCTTAAGCGTCTAAATTTTCGTCTAAAAGACCATAATGTCTTCCTCTTCGGAGTCAGAGATGTCGGAGATGAGTATTGATTCCGATGACTCGGAAATCAACTTCATACCAGAGGTGGAAATTGAGAACGCGCTGCAACACGCGGCAGTCGAGAGCAATTCGTCAAGTCAAGAAGACAACTTATTCCATGACTAGCCGCTTGCAGATGAAGAATGGACCATTAGGTATGAGCAGGAAGTGAAGGCCAATGAAGAGCTTGAAAGAAAGCTTAAAGATCGACTCGATGGCTCTGTAAATGTCAGTGAATGGTAAGCTATTCTCACGATTTTCGTCACCTCTTACTAGTATTGAAAACAACGCTTTCCTTGCACTTGGTCTTGATACTAATGTTGCGTTCGTATCAATTGTTTGTTTCCTTTTTGAGGTGTTTATGTGGAAACTGTGACATCGAGAATTTACAAAACATAAACGAGTGTTACTGCTGTCAGGAACTGGAAGTGGTATGGGCAAAGGTAGAGTGTTCCATGGTGCTGAATACTAACAATGAATACTAGCAATGTAGCAAACAAGACGTTTTGGGTTTCCTTTCTTTCCAGACGTGAAGAAAAGATCCTTTTTTGCCAGATTGTGCAGTTCCAGAAAATATCCATACCCCCACCACGGAGGGAATTCCAGCTAAGACCCCCACCTCTCCGGAATTTCCATTTTTGTGAAGGAAAATAAACCCCCCTCCCCTCCGGAATTTCCAAAAGTTTCTTTCATACCCCCCTGTCCCTCTGGAAAACGCAATTTAAAAAGAAATTGTACAAATGTTGTAAACATTAGGCCGCCTTCCATTGTAAACATCGCTATAGTGTTGAACCGATCGATCGAACCATCTTAACGACAAAAAATAAGTCAGTAATTTCTTCAAATGTAAGCAGAAAAAATATCTGGTAGTCACTTGTAAGATTACCTTGATGTATAACAATCCATCCCCTTTCATTCCAATCCAAAAGAAAACCGCTAAATGTATTAGAACATGGATTGAAAACTGTTGACAACATTCACCGTAAACGTGATCACAAATTGACCTGGAAAATTGCAAACAAATAGCCAGAAATAACAAGAACAAGATATTCTTGGGTTTCTGAAATTGTTACACTATTTTCATCATCAATAAAGAGACAAATGTTTGCAAACAAGGACGGCTTTCTTTCGATCGAACGTGAGAAACAAACAACTCTAGTCACCAGTGCATTTCGGTCAAACCACGTGACAATTTTTCGTGGACTGGTAACAAGTAATGGCGGTCGCGTTCATGGAACAACATGGAGGATTTCTGCGAACTTGTTAGCTTTCACTGCACTTTCAGGAAGAAGAAAACCTGTTTAAAGTGTAATATGGTCATGTATCGAAAACCTAGGCTGCTATTTTTTCTATGTAAAAGATTTTCAGAGTAGGTAAGAAACGATTTTGAAACAAATTTGCATGGCATCGAACTTGACCATCTGGAAACGTAAATTCACTAACAACCCCCCCTCCTCTCCGGAATTTCCTGGGCCTTTGACCCCCCCACCCCTCTGGAATTTCCAATTCCCTCCGTGGTGGGGGTATGGATATTTTCTGGAACCACACATTTACATTTAAAAAGCATAATCCGAACCACATAACAGCGAAAGAAAAGACACAAGAAAGGTTTCACCGAATGAAAAACAAATACTCCACGAGCAATAATACAAACTTATAGATTTCCTCAACGCTGATATGCAAATTTCAGTAAATACCCATGGCACCATTCCGTCTTCACTTGTAGGCTTTAAGCTTTAATCCGACAAAGTTAACTGAAATGGCTGTATACCACCTTTTTAAACAATCATATGTTCACTGAGAGTGAAGTGGAGCAACGAAAGCAAAAGCTAAATGCAGAATCCATATTGAAACACCAAATGCTACACTCAAGGACTTTAAGATCTAAAATTTTATTCCTTCATCTATGTGCATCACTTGCCTCTTGTCAGAAGGGATGCAAGGGTTACAAATTTGAACTTGATTAATGCATTAAATAAATATTGTTGAAATGGAATTTAGCATTAACTTGATAAAATACATTGATGCTGTCATTATTCTAATTAGAGTCATACCTGTTGTAATTCTTATCGTCATAGCTGGTGGATTGATTACTCAGGATTAGCAGTCACCTATTAAGAGTACACTTACTTCACACTTATCTCAATCAGTTCTGCATGTAAATGATCAAAATTATCTTTTTACAGACATTATATCTATAAGAATGCCAGCAAATGTCATATATAACTATATACACTAATGTTGTGTTTTCACTAGAACAAGTTTGACTAGTTTAAGTCAGAAAAGTCTGGAAGTACAGTGAAAACAGTTCGTCCTAAGTTTAGAGAGTTAAAATGCAAGCTGTTTTCATAAGAAAAAAAAACAAGGGATTATCTCCCCTTTATGACCAGAAATTCCCACAAAGTTATGCTACCTTGTGAGATGGTATACCTCGTCCCGATAAATGCTACAGCCTATCACTGTTAACAAACTTGAACTGAACTTACGTAATTTGCGTTCTATTTGTGGCGTGCCCTCGTGCAGCCCCAAGGGACAAGCCTCGATATTCAATTAAGCTAATTTATTCTAAGTTTAGTGGCAGTTTTCTTTTGTAGATAGAAGAACTCTTGTACAAACTATGTTTGTTTTGCGTTCGTCGTTTTTCTCTTTGGAACTAGGGGTAACTTTCATTTAGTCACTGGTTTCTGCTGTAACCTTCAAGGACTAACCCTAGATTCAATGTTCACAATGATTTGACGAACACTCAAGACATAAGCCGTCAATATTGGACGCACTTGACTCTGTACCAATCCCCAATAAAACAATCACATTACCCCTAGATAGATGCCTGCCAAATTGGGAACTAGCGAACATTTTTCAGACACTAGCGCTCAGCCTGTGGTTCACAGTCCTTTCAAAATGGCAGAAAATTCACTCGTATCACTTTCCAGTTCTCAACTACAATTCCTCCGGCCTCATCAGATCCCTCAGTTCCACAGCCACGGCCTTAATTATTTCACAGTGGCATCTAAACTTTCTCTGGGCTGTGTTGAAGTGTTATGGACATTTGTAACATTTATAAGCTTACGCTATCAGTCAATAAACACCTTTTTTACCATCTGTTAAACGTAGACAGTCTAGACAGATGGGAAGATCACCATGTGAAACTCTTAATTAGTTGCTTGAAGGAGAACAAATCTTTCGGTAATGGGAAGAGCACAAAAAAAATATGTCTGAAAAAATTGCTGCAGTCTTCAATGCAAAGTCAGATTTGAAAGTGTCTGGTGTCCAGTGCCTGAGGAAATGGGCAAAATTAGAGGCTAAACAAAAGAAGATTGCTGATCACAACAATAAGAGCGGAAACGGTAAACGTACTTGGTAGTACTTCACAGAGACAGAGGATTGTATTGGAGGCCAATGTAGCATGAATCCAACTTTCACTCTGGAATCATCTTCCTCTTAAGTCAATTCTGATGATGGAGAGAGCTCTTCTGAAGATGAAGAAAATTGATCAGCAACAGCCAACAGGGAAAGTAAAGGGAAGTGGTATTTCTGTGCTTCGACTATTTACATTCAATATGGTAATTTGGGTTGAAGGTCCACCATTTGTAGATTCGTATGGTATATATTTTGGAGTAAATTGTGTGATTCTCAGTTAATTTCAATGATACATCCTACCTGATGTCCTTCACTTTTACCTGCCTTGTTTTCTGACAAACTGTCTTCAAAACGCACGAAATGCTCTCTAAGATGACCTATTTTTTCAAAATTTCCTGGGGGAGGATACCCCCGCACCCATATACATTCTCGCACCTGCAGCACTTCGGATCAAGTGCCGGAGGCACTCATGCGCACCCTCCCATGTAAAATCCTGGCTACAGGCCTGGCCAACCTAAAAAAGAAGCCTCCCTGTAAAGGCCCTTCAAAGAAACACAAATGAAGATCCTCTGCATCCAAAATGCTCACGATTCTCAGGGAGTATCAAAGTAAAAAAGAAGAGGTTCAAAACAAAGAAATGCAAATGTTCCAGGAGATGAATTAAGATAAGAAAGCTTTTTGGTCAAATCTGCTTGAAGTTATGAAACATGCAAAATAATGAAGAAACAGGCATCAAACAAACTCTTATGTCCTTTGTTTTATTTATGTACATTTTGCAAGATAATGTAAGATATTATATTTTCTTTTAAGATATTATATTTGCCTCATTTGTTATAAACTCTGGATGAGTACGAAGCAAGTGAAATTAGAAAAGAATTATGGTTAGCCATGTTATCACAATCGAACCTGTCTCCCTCCAGTGAATTCAAACACTAAAGCTGCTCCTGAATCAAGCTTGCATTGTCTTTCTTTGTTTGATTAGTTTATTTCAGAAAAGGTTGAGATTATTTGCAATTAAACCAATTTTTCGCTCTCAGTGGAAGACAACTCAAACTATAAACTTTGAGAGCACTGTTCCAGAGCGAACAAGGTTGTTCCACGCCTGACTCTTATCTTTCCAATGGTCGGTTTGTTAATTGTCGTGGTATACTGGGTTGTTTTTGAACAGTTGCGATGCTTCAAACAGGGCTTATTAATTATTTATAATCATTAATAACTAGAACAATTACTGGAAAAACATTCAACATTAATGTAAATTTGCAGCAGAGTACTTCTCCTGAAAACATGGAAGCACATTTGAAGTAGTATCTCTTGTAATTCTTGAAATATCTCGTCAGTTAGAAAGTGGTTCTTAACTGTTGATGACTGCTATGGAAATTCCTGATTTTACACTGCAGATATGATCATATGGTTTCAAAGTCAATACAAAACAGTGGGAAAATGTCGACGCAAAACCGCATCGATTTTCTCAGTCTCCTCTCTGCTTACTCGTGTGCAGTTTTAATCCACACTACTTTAGTTTCTTTTTGATTGAAGGGACTGGAAGCTGAGTTTAGACACGGGAATTAGAAAGGATTATAGTCTTAAATGCCTCTTGATACGGTAATTAAAGAATGGCAATTATAGACACAAGGGAGTTTCCTGAGTAGTTCACCTCCAAAAGCATAAATGTTATTCACAACGATTGATCATTCAGTAGACTCATAAGGTAGAATATGTAAAGCCTGGCAAAGCAGAAATAAGGTAGAAAGAGCAGCTTTTAAAGGGAAATAAACTTTAAGAATCTCTCAAATAAAAACATAATAGGTATATATTATTCAACAAAGCTCCAAAGTACCATACGAAACTTGCTTCTAAACTGTAGCAGAACATGGTGGGACTACATTAACAGGCTAATATAAATTTCTCTTCAGTTTACTTTTATACATAAATTTAATGCTTTCAAATGTATGTATAATTTTATAATCACCAATCGGATCAGGAAATAGAGCATATGCTGCCTGTTATAGGATCGATGTTCTCTTTTTTTTTTCCTATTCCCCGTAATAGCGAAATAATAAGTCTATTAAATATCACTTCACTCCACTTAAGCTTTTCTTTTTTATCCTGAATTTTCGTATGTTTTTGCCCTATGTATTTCTCCTAGGTTTTTGTCATTGCCATTTATTTCTTTTATGTTTTTTGTCTCTGGTAATAACTGACAAAAAAAAATTCTGAGTTATTAAGCTAGTCTCTTTTTCCTGATATATCTATTAGTTTTATATTTCTTCCTATTACTCCAAGATGTTTGTCTGGTACTGAAAAAAAGGGCCAACAATGATCACTCACAGTACATAAAATCCCAACAAAAATCATTCACTGCACATAAATTCTCGTACTAGCATAACTACGTAATAGTGTTACACCAATTCATTTAGAGCGCAAACAATCCAGTAATAGCGTAACAACGTAATATTCGACAAAATTCATTCCGAGCGCAAACAATTCCGTAATAGCGTAACAATGTAATATTCCACAAACAATCCCGTAATGGATTTCAGCCACAAGAAACCAGTGTATATACAAACAGAAAGTGTAAGTCTTTTTCGGTTGGTTACTTTATGAACTGTCTCTGATCTTGATCAAAAATTTAGCACGTAACCAAGTTTTTCTTTACTGGTGCAGTCTTCGGGCGCTTCCATTTTGCACCTGAACCTAATTCTCCTTGGAGTTTTTATTTGATTGTACTTGTCAAACATTCGTTTTCTCACCGCACAGTTGATTCGGGCTTGGTCCTTGACAGTGTTTGTCGGAGGTTATTCTACACCTTATCCTATCTGCAATGAAGAAGCGGCGTTTAGCAGCTCAGTGCTTTACACCAGATGCGATTGCTGGAAGAGTCGACCAATGAAGGAGAATTCAGGAAGAGGTAGATGGCATTTTTATAAAGTTGAAAACTTCAAACACATCTGTGATCATCGAAAACAACGTGCAGATGACCAAAGACCAAGCTCTTGCACTTATGTCTTCAAAGTTAACTTTTTATGGTGTGGTAATGTCAAAGTTGGCATTAGATCATGTCCCTCGTACGTACAGTGCAACAGCGAAAGGAGAAAGTACGTCAATCCGTTTTATGTTGATCTCGGACATTATGAACAAGAAGGGCTTTTCAGCGTCAGTGATTGAGGTGCAAAAGTTTGCTCAACTGCTGGAGCAGTTTTGCAAAAAATTCCTCTCCTCTTCCCTGGAGTTAGGGGAAATCCTCTGGAAACTTACTGAGGAAAGGGATTGTTGTTTTAATAAATTCATTTCCCCACCGGTCGAATGTTGTTTGAAGTGCGACGACTCACTCCTTACGCACAACCAACCGACCAAGGCTATTGTATATGGAGCCACAGGTCCACTGCCTGCAACCAAAATCACACTCGAGTGCAAGCCCAGCAAAAAATAGACAAAAACTCAGAGAAAAGATAATTCCACAATCACAACAAAATAAAAAAAGATGGCCTCGAAAAGAAAATTTTGCAATCATTGTAAGGAATTTGTAACGTTAAGAACTTACAGGCTGCACTCTGATCTATATTCGAACAGAGCTAGCGATCTGGTATATTCTCCAGAAGACGAGGAAATTTCACACGATTATTTGGAAGATTTTAATGTTGACCACATGGGAACTAGCAGGCCAGGGGAGATGATCGATGATCAAGAAACAAAACTAAATCTTCAGGGCCTTCAGGTGCAAATGGTCGAGAACTCAAAGAAGAAGATGCATTGTTGGTGCATGATATGCTGTCCGCTGCAAATGATAATGACATGACTTACCACCAGAGAATGGGGCCAGAATAAGCTTGTCAAGTGTGGAACCTGAATGAGGAAGATATTGACACAGGTTTTCCAACTATTCTAAGGCAGCCTCCTTCCATCGATGTCAATCCCCCTAAAGTGTTGCAGAAAAGCATGAACAGCATTATCCGATGGTTGTGGTCTCCTTTTTGTATTATTTCAGATAATGCTCTGGAAAGTCTTCCTGAATTTTTAAGAGCTGTTTTGGACTCTTTAGCAACAGTTGTTCCTACTATTGGAAGCTTTGCAGCATTATTCTCAAAATCCCTGCATTTATTACAGAAACAACTTGGCATTGACAAGGATGAATTTGTGAAGTATGTTGTGTGTCCAAAGTGTGACACTCTGTACAACTTTGACGATTGCTATGTGCTGCATCACAGCAAGAGAGTTTACGATATTTAGATTTTGTTATTTTTCTTTTACTTTAAGTGTCCCCATTTAGTGGTTTTATTACTGCTCTGCTATTTCAGTTTTGACACTCGGATAAAGGTTTTATTACTATTATTATTGGCTTTAAAGAAGTGCTATAAAGTTTTACGAATTTATTACCAAATCGTGTACTTTACTTACCATTTCAAGAGCCATGTCAGTTTTTTAAAAGCTCTACATTCCTTTCTAAATGCTGTTTCTACACTCTGCTTCTAGGGTCTTCCATTTAAAACAAACTAAAGTAGCGTGGATTAAAACTCAGTAGGAGTATAAGCAGTGAAGAGACTGAGAAAATCAATGCGGTTTTCTGAGGACATTTTCTCACTGTTTGGAAACCATACGACCATATCTCGGTTGCAAAACCAGGGATTTCCATAGCAGTCATCAATAGTCAAGAATCATTTTCTAACTGACCAGATATTTCAAGACTTACAAGAGATACCACTTGCATTACCCTTTCGCCTCGCTTTCATGTACATCAAATCAATGCCATTGTTCGCACTTTTTGCTGAATGTGGTGTATCAAATTGTCTGCTCCCTGTGATCTGGTGCTTCATAAACCAACTTTTGGTAAATTTGTCTTCAAAAAGGCATTGAACACACAGAGGTTCACAAAACAACATACACTTACCAGATTATGTGGCAAAAGCGCAGAAAACTTTCAACGGTAGTGGGTGCAGCAAAGCATTATTTATTTCTGAGTTCTTTGGGCTCATGTGACATGAATTTTTAACTGAAAATTGTGAGGCACTGTCGGCTCATGTGACAAGAGAACAAATTGTAAATTGTGATGTGCTGGGTGGACTCACATGTTAATGTACTGAGTTTTAGTGAGATGGTGATGCACTCTTGAGGGCTCATGTGACGTTAGTTTCTTATGTGAAATGAATTTCTGATTAAATTTTGAAGAACTCTGTGGGCTCACATGGCACGAGATTCTTATTGAAAATCATGAAGCATTGTGTGGGCTTACAAGACATTAACTTCTTATTGTAAATTGTGATGCACTTAGTGGGTTCACATGACTTGCGAAGCTGAAAAATGCCACAGATTCTCTGGATAATGCCTTATTGTTTCTTGTACTGTAGGCAGTAATTTAAGGTTCTCAGGAACAGCTGGATGCTATGAAAACATAGACAGATGCTGCAATGGTAGAGATAGCACTGGCAATATTGCAGTTGCTGCTTTCATAGCCATTGGCTTGATTTGACCCTCATGCAGCAAATGAACAAATGTTTGACTCTGCCAGAGACATTCAGGATGACAAGGCAGAGACATTCAGTTATTCTGTGCCAGTGTAGCCCCCTGGTGAACAGCTCAGCCATGCAGTCTTTTGATAAAGTTAGTCCCAGACAAGGAAGAAGCCGAACTGGCAAAAGTGGTTGACAAGACCATTCAGAGACAGTCTAGTGCAGCAAATCCAGGAGCAAGGTTTACATTACAGGAATTATCATGCATCATCAGGTCCTGCAACAGACTGATGACATGCAATTGAAGTTGACAGTGACCCAGTTTCATTTTTGGATAAACTGTCCACAAATAAACTGTGGGATCTATCTCCTCAAAACAGAAACAAACAAGCAGCACGCAATTGGTCGGTTTGAACATTCAGCTGGTGTCTCCAGAGCAAAATTTCAGCTGTACACAAAAGAGATTGCAAGTGGAAAGGTTAAGAAATTGTAAGTTATAACTGCGTACAACCAGTTACACCACAAAATCAGCACAATTGTGGATGAATATGAATCTTCTGATGGAGAAACTTGGCCTAAAAATTTCAAGCCAATATTGAAACGTGTCAACAAATACTTTTTGATTGAGAAATCACTTCTTCTGGCCCTGGGGTTCAAAATTCATGTGAAGCAAAGACGATTTAAAGATAACCTACTGGAAATACACAGGAAGAGGAATTTACAATACTTTTGTTGATCTCAATATAACTGATCAGCTTTTGACTGAAGAATCAAATGAAGTATATCAATGGAATCCCGATTTTTAGAACCTCCCTCAAACTATAACTCAAAACAACAGTTTTTTTCGTTGAACTTGCTTCACTCAATCAAGCTCTGCTCCTCCTTTTGTCAAACCAATTTTAGTTGCCCTTGAAAGTTTACGAACATTGGGATTATACTGGATGTTTATTGTTTGTATGTGAACTAGTTTTGTTTTATGTTTGCATGAAGCTTTGTTGTAGCTGTACACTGATGGTGCAAAGGCTGTAGTTGCTGGGGAATAATTGAGTATACACTCATCTGCATTATGAATTAATGTAATTGGTTAAGCGTGATCTTTAATTTTTAGTAAAGTTTTCTGAAGGTTACTAAAAATTAAAAAGCAGTCTTACCATAATCTCAAACAAACAGGTGATTAATATTGCACTTGAAGTCAGTTCCAATGGTCAGTGAATGAAACCGAAACAATCACAAGTAACAGAAATGATCTTAAAAAGATGTCTCTAGAAATGTAAGATGAATCACAGGCACAAAGAAGAATACCAACTATTGTTTTTTATTCAGCTGATACCTAAAGAAAATTATGTATATAAAATAATTATGTTGACATTTTCTGTGAACTAGTTTAAAAAGGGGAAAGAGTTCTGAATCATTTTTTAGTTTCAAAAACAGAGTGGAATCCTGATTTATCAAACCTCTAAGGGAAAGGTAAATAATTTGTTTCAAGTTATTAGTGGGTTTGAGAATTCAGGTTTCTACTACATGTCACAACAAGAAATGGTTTCCAAACCCAAACCACTGGTGTCATGTTTACCTTAAATGTTTCATTTTTCCCCCATTAAGGTTTAGTTGTACAGGATGAATATCTGTTCAATAATGGAGCAGCAAAACTTCGCACAAACATCCACTGGTGCTATTTGACTACAGCAGACCAAGGAAAGGAGAAGAAGTTGCAGCTGCAAGAGACTTGCGATATCAATCAACAGACAACTTCTGAACTCCAACAACCTGGAGATCAAACCAGCCCTTGAAGACAGCACGCAAAGCCTTGTGCACCACCTTCCAGCACCCCTGTCGGAACCAACATTTACTGTCATCTCAAATATTCTTGAGCCTTGTCTTTCTTGACTTTTGTCAGAAACAGAAACTCCTGTTCTCTCGACTGTTTCCGAGATACCTCATCCTTTGCTCATGTCAACTCCTTTTGCTACAATGCCACATGAAACAAGTGCATGTACATGAGATGACACTGTTGCCTTCCCTGGATTCATCTGGGATAACATCTGCACTGGAACAAGCAAATGCTACTTCAGTCACTCCATCTTGCAATCAAGAACTAAGTTCAGTCAACAAAATACCATCCAAATGTATTTCTACTGAAGATGTTCTGTCACGTCAACAAGCTATCAACAGTAAGCAGGATAAGGGACACAAGTTTGTGTCAAGCGATGTTGCCTGCTGCTTAAACTTGCAAAAAGACGAACTAAGGGCTGCTAACTACTATAGCTACTGTCCACTAGCGGACAAGTTTTAAATGTCATTACATTTTTGACAAAGACAAAACTGTTGCGACAAGTCAGAGACATTTTGAAGATAACAAAAGGTGTAATTATTAGTACAACAGCTCTGCACGTCCTTCTGGCATCCTTGTACATTTCTTAGCACCGTCGCCTTGTGCAAACATCAACTAATCAGGCAGGTCCATGTGGTGAAAAATTTTAAAACGATTTGCATTTGAAGTGCATGTGTACTGATGTTTTTGTGCTCGTACGGGGAACATGTCGCAAGAAAACTATTTCTTTTCCCCTCCATTTATCGGCACAAACTGGTTCCCTCCGCATTCTTTTGTTCCAACCCCGGTATTACCATCCCTCCACGACCTCACCTCGGCACACAAACGTGTTATTTCTCAGTACAATCCAGACCAAACACAATAGCCAATCAACGACGTATTGTTATCTGGCATTACGAGGGGCGTTGGAATGCGACTTGTCATGAATTGTCCTGCCTCAAAGCAGGACATCGGCATCTTGGAAGATTTGTCCGTTTTGACAAAATTTGCCCTTGTCCAACAAGTCATTCGCACTTGTTTTTGCCATTGTTTGACAAAATGTATCGTGCGTGCAACGCTGACCAATCATAAGACAACTGCTTCTTTGTTTACCTGAATTGTTGGACAAGTTCTAGGTCTAAAAAACGTATTTGCACTTGTTTTCTGAGTTGGCATCTGGCAAAGAAGCCAAAAGCTCGCTATTAAAAGAAATCGATCCAACTTGTTTGGGGACCTCGAGCTCAAGGGAGTTCCTCGCCAGAGGTACGTATGGGAAATGCTACCGTATGACGTACTGCAGTATTCATTTCGTCCTTAAAGAGTTTAAAAGCATTGATGATGCTCACCACAAGGGTACAATTCTTCAGGCATTACCAGAAAACCGGTCGCTTCATGGAATAGGCTGTCATACTGGGCTGCATTTGCATCAAGCAGCTGAACAGGGCTCGGCTATTGCCGAAAGATTGGGTGAAAATACTTTCCGATACTGTTGATGCAGTTTCCGAAGTCCATAAGAGTGGATACTTGCATAATGACACAAAAGGAAACAACGTTATTGTTGAAAAAGCCGGCAACAATGTTTACACTGCTTTCGTAATAAACTTTGGTAAAGCTCGAAAAATATCTGATCCCAAAATATACTGTTTGAGCAAGCTTGATATATCGTTCTACAAAGAAAAATTTAAGCATATTGCCCTGGAATTACTGCAAGGCCACCCTCAAAGCTGTAAAAGTGACGTTCTATAAAAGTGATGGTAGTCTGCAACATTATATGAGGTGAATATAATAACTGAAATTACAACTTGTATGTGTATCAAAACTTGAGATTTCTAAAACATGACAATTTACTTCGAATGTAGGAGACAATGGGCAATTCATAAGGTTTTACCTGTGCAATTGAATATCCACTAAAGGCAGCACAAGCTGTTCAAGCACAACGGTAAATGATGAGGTATAATTTTTATGTTACTGATGACAATGCTCTCAACAAATTATTGGGTTTTGAACTTTAAGCGATGGCAATTGTGTTATTTTCACATTTAAGCCATGCACATGTCAACAAAACACTAGCATTTAAAAACGTGTTAGGATTTAAAAATTCCACTGATGGGTTTATTGACAGAAAACATTAATAGCTATTCACAATTTCCATTGGATGGTTTTTAAAAATGGTTAAATTACCATTTCCCATCTTCAAAAACCGTTACTGGGCTTTAGAATAGCAATAATGGGTTTGAAAAAATAATCCATTTATAGTAATTATTCGCCTTACCCATGGATGGTTTTCAACAATGGTTAAATTACCATTTCCCACTTAAAAAACCATCCTTGGGTTTTTGAATTGTTCTCATGTGATACGAGCAAAGAAAAGAAAAAGATGTCATGGGATTGTACCACTGTAGAGTGTCATGTGGCCTGGAGTTCTTAATCCACCAGAAACAAGTAAGTTAAAAAGAACTTTGTTGGCCCATATTGTTGAGATTTAAGTTAAATTTCTGTAAGTTTTTCATAAATCTTAAATTGTTTGCATTTATCTGTCTTTACAGAAATAAAGTACTGGACAACTGATTCTTAGTGACAGCCTAATTGTAGCTGACTGAAATCATTATTGACAAACCTATCAATTTCCTTAAATGGTTCCATGAAAATAAAGCACATCCAAATGTCACTGTTCATACTCAGGATCAGCAAGAGGAAGCGAAGAAAGGCGTAGCCCATGAAGATTTCTTATTCAACTTTAACCAGGCAAAGGTTGCATTTGGTCTCATTTTGTTTGAGTTTGATGATGCCATTAAAATAGCGGATGGTTAGAGGCTTCACAACTTTCATAAGGGTGTACAAAGCCTATGGCAAGCCCAAATATGCCTTTGTTATTCTATTGTACCAAGCAAAAACTGATGCCATATTGTCTGAATCAGATGCACTTGACCTCAAATGGAACAGAACATTTAACAAACATGGCTTAGCAAGAATGAACATTCCACTGGACTTGCCAACTTAGCAATACAGTCATGAAGTTAAAAGCATGTGGAGGTCAGATTCAGCAGCTAGGGTGGCCAATACTGTTTAACCAATGGAAGGGATCCTGGATTCTATTAGGAGCGACTGTGGGCTACCACAAATCAAAGGATACAGGTCAGCAGGAAATCCTGAAGCTGCTGTCCACCAACTTATGAAGCAGGCACAAAACCACACCTAAAGTTTTTAAAGTTCCCTTCTAATTTACTACAGAACTTTGAATACTGTGATCTACATACATGGATGAATGAGCTTCTTAAGATATCAGAGCCCATCTATGAGTTAAATAGAGTTTAGCTGCATGCAAATTGGAGCCTAAACAAATAGAGTCCTCTGGGTAGGAATGAATATTCTTTTGCCACAAAGTAGGCAACTACGTTTTTTAGCAGCAACTGCTTACCATATTTACTGAATTGAACGCCATAGAGTTTTTTAAATTGTAGGGGTTTTAGTTGCAGTTGTAATTTCGGGGCTTATATGAAGCGTAACTGTGGGCTTCCACAAATCCATAGGTACAGTCTACAGGAAATCCATGTTGATGCTCCGCATTTGATCCAAAACTAACTTGATTGAGTGCTGTGGGCCTTTTCAAAGTGAATTGTCATGACTCCTTAATTGATGCTTGAATTTGATGATGTTTTGTTCTAAATGAATGTGGAGCTACTTCACAGGAACAGCATTTAATTAACTAAATATTGTAATAATTTGTGGTAGGGCAAACAGATAGGTAAATAACACATATCAGCCTTTTAAAGATTCATAGTCAAAACAGATAGCAGTCAGCTAGATAATTTTTCAGTTTTCAATTAATCCAAATATGTGAGTTAATATTTATTTTGTGAACATGGTGTTATAACATATTACCGAAATCTGGGTAGTGCATTATTTTTCCTAGCTTAACAGAATTATTTATAGATTTCTGAACAAAGACGCTCGTTTTACTTAATAAAACTGTCCTGACTATGGGTGTGCTCATCTTGCAACTACAGAGTTACAAGTTGAAAGTTCCTTTGAATAGACTGATATGGGCCCTTCTTTTCTGTAAGTCACTTGCAATAAGAATATTAAGGGTTTACTTTCTCAACACTGCCATAACAGACATGACTGACATTTAATTCATGCATGCCTGTTTGTGTTAATGTCTGGTCAGAAGGGTAAATCCTTGTGTCAGCCCCAGCAGTACTTTTTTACTTAGATGGACCTTGTTCAACCTTTGTCTTAGTTTGTTGAGGCCTTGGAAAACCAGAATATTGATGTGGACACTCACATCATTAGTATATCTTCTTATAGCCTTGGCCACCTACCAGATTTTGACAAGTACACGGCATTTTCTATGGTGGAGTCATTGACACTTGGCACAAAGACCACTCCAGAGCACCATTTCTCTTAGCAGCAGGCATAAACTTCAAACATATCTTTTTAAAGTCTACCCAGCTCCTCCAAGCCTACTTTCTGGCCTTTTTTGCAGAAAAGGACTATACCAAATTTCTCATTAGCAATGTCAAAGTCGATAAATCTCTTCATTCAAAGTCAGTTGGGCCACACCATAAAGAACCCGAGGCTGTGGGCTCTAAAGTTGATACCCTTCTGCAGCATTTACATGTTCACTTCAAAATTCAATTCATTGTGGTATGCAGAACAATCAACAGTTCTATTTGTCCACAAAACAACCCATCCTACAATGACTGTGTGGCCCTTCCTGATCAGTACCTTAGACACTACCTTTTGCCGAATTTCTGTGTTACAAGGGGCGTCATTAGCTGAAAGCCGAATATCCCAGAACATCTGGTCTTTGATTTAGGAGGCCTTGTTTGATGATGTCTCTTGTGTTCTGTTTACATGTTTAAGTGACATCATCGCATGATCATGAACACTCCTTCTCGTTGTTACATACGATTCAGAGATAAACCTTTAGTTGTAAATATTACCTAAAATATTAACCTTTCTATTTATTGCCAGTTTCTATAGAAGTTTGTAATTGTAAATATGCCTCCAAAGGGCAGTGGTCCCAAGCGATCTTCACCTTCTGTAGAAAGTTTGCAGGAATGCATTTGCCAAGAGGTTGACCATTCTATAGCAGCTGGTGCTTTTGATTTACTCACTTTTACACCTCTTAATTTGGATGAAATCAGAAGGCTGCCTACTAAAGTTCTTTCTGCTCATGTGTCATCCATCATCTTTCAGCAACACTTGGTGTCTTTCCCACTTTGTCTGCACCAGCACTGACTGCTTTGCCCATGTCACTTTGCACGGAGACAGTGTCTAAGTTGACTAGGCTTTCCTTTATTTTATGCTTGTTTTGCAGAAGATAATATGACCTTAAATTTTGATGAAATTTCTGACATAACTCTTGCACCAAAAACAGCTCCTTGGTCTGTTGTCAATGACATACATGTCATATCAGCCAATACCAGATTGAAGGGTTAAAAGCCAAGAAAAACGAAAAACACATTCAGGCCTGATGCTACATGCGTTTGTCAGAAAGTTTTGTCATCATTCAGTGCTTTGTTTAATTGGGGGAACAGTTGGAATAGCAATGATAAGGGATAGTGTCTGCATGAAGATGTCTTCAATTTGTCACTTCACCTTTCACAATGTGGTTCAGTCAGAATTGATAAAAGAACTTTTGGTTTTTGCTGTAGATTATACTGGAGAACAGTGCAGTTCTGCATTTTGGAATAGGGAGCTTGAAGGTGAGGTGGTGAAGGTGGGTCTGCTACTGACAGGCTTCCAAGAATCTATGTGTTAGTGAATAGTGGTTTTAAGTGCTGTGGTATTGTCAGTGCACTAAAAGCAAAAACTGAAGAACAGGTTCTTGAACTGAACTGATTGGCAACAGTAGATTTTGCAAGGGAAATACAATGTGTCTGGTAGTGCTGAAATGTGTCTAAGAAAGAAATGGAGTGAAGCTGAAGACCTCTAAATTGAATGACAACGTTGAACTTCTTGTTCTAGATGAGGCCAACATTTCTCGGAGTTCCTAAGTGAAAAGTGGCTGTTGGTTTGGAGCATTTATATTTAAAAATTTTCGCTGTCAGGTGTTAAGTTAAATTATACTGCCATATATATGTTGTGGTTTAAATGTATCTTTGGTAAGGTAAGGTAAGGTAAGGTAATTTATTTTACGTCAAGAACACGGGGTTTAAAACTTTTCAACCAGTTTGATTTCTATTTTTGATTGTCTCAAATTCATTCTCACGAAAAAAGGGCAGTGAAAAATAAACTTTTTGAAAAATATTAAACTAAAGATAAATTTAAATCACAACATATGTTATGCTTTATACATTGCTGTGATGAGCTAAAGCATCATGTAAAAAAAGATGATGGTCCTGTGTTGGTGGTTCTGGCAACTTTTGCCTGGAGTCTTGGAGGTAACTTCAAAGATGTAAGATATGTTATTCACGATGTCAAGAATCAGTTGTGGGAAGCAGGCAGAGCTGGCAGAAATGGGCAACAACCATTCAACGTGACATTCTATCATGGTCAACAGTCAAGTCTTTTTGACTCACAAATAAAACGGTGCGTCAAGGTGTCAACTTGTCTACGTGTTGCCTTTCTTCAACATTTTGTGAATGATACGGAACCTCTTCAGAAAGGCAACTGCAACTGCCACCAACTCTGCAAGTGTGGTGAGATGACGAGATGATAGGATAGAGTACGATAGGGGTAGGGTAGGATAAGATAAGAAAAGATAAGATAAGATAACTTTAGCAAGTGGCAAAGAGGAATGTCCTTACTACGCACTAATAGCATTGAGATTACTCTTGAGTTTTGAGTGTTCAGGATGTTCTCGGATTTATGGTCACCATTCCTGAGGTTAAGGAAGCAATAATGAAAGATGGCTCAAAGATGAAGCTCCGCTTTGCAGCAGATGGGAGGAGAACAAGTAAGAGGATTGGTACAGTGATGGCAGTATTCAACAGACTGGCTCAAAACAAGCACAATTTGCATTGTACAATGGTAAGTACAAAGATTCTTTAATTATTTAAATTATTCACATTCTCTTCGCTGAATAATAATCGTTTGAAACAGATTCTGAAGCAATAAGTGCAAAAATCTTCACAAAGCATAGTAACATTTTGTAAAGTATTTGAAACATCTATCTGTGATTCATTTCTTAATGCGACCCAGCAGTTGTATTTAAAATTTAATTTTTTTAGCCTATATTGCATGATTGTTTAGCATAAACCGCCTCAGTTAGTACATACCACACAAGTGAAAAACAAGTGCTTTTCACAGGTTCTTTTTCCAATACCCAGTCTATGACACAAAAAACATAAATGGATGTTAAAATACAATTTTGTTTACTGATTTGACCATCCATATCATTCAACATTCACGAGAACAACATTGCCCACTGTTACCTTAAACCAGGAAATATCGTCTCTAACCAGATGTATTGCGAAACGACTGACAAAGAAGCTATCAGAAAACATGGGAAAAACAGCCAATCACTTGTAAACTGGTTGACTTTGGCGAGAGTAGGGCTGATCTGATACAAACTGCCACAGTTTGCAAGGTTTTCTAGAAATTTTTCACCCTTGTCTATGGCCTCAATGGGGCCAGTTTTAAATCTTTTTGCGTTTGGTGCTATTGTTGCAAGGACCAAATCAACAAACTTGATAGTAAGTAGAGAATTTGTTATCTAATTTCAGGTTATCATTCTTATCACTTCTGATTCCCAAATAAGCAGAGCTTTTTACTTCCATTTCTCTAATAATTCACTTTAAACTTGTGTTATTGTTTAAAGTGTAAAATGTACATTTATTAGAACGTTATATTATTTAAAATTTATTTTTCAGGCAATGAATGGTCAGTTGAGCATGATCTATTTGAATATACCACGATGTCCCAGCACTTAACCACAACTGCCAGAAAAGGCTGCATTCAGCCCTCACTCCTGAAAATCGTTTGTGGTGGTTGACACACTTCATGTTTTGCTGTTTCATCAGGTGAGCACACACTAAGTATTCTTATGAAATGTCATTTTTCTTTGCACCCTCTTATTATATCTTGGTTTTCAAACATTTGTTAAAGGTGACAAACCACTGTCAATAATAATACTTGTAAGACATGCGTGTTATGTTGGTAAATTGCCACACTGATCAGAATTATAGCGGAGCTCCTGCGCGCAAAGCGCGCCAGCGGAGCACCATGGGTAAGAATTTTTGGTAAACCCATGAGGGCAAGAAAATTTGGTGTGTACGCCCGCCTGTCTGCGCGTACAGACTCTTGGGGAGGGGGAGTGGAGTCCTAAGGCAGCCCGACCGGGGGTGGGGGGAGGAGAATAGGCTGAGGGAGATGGGGAGCACCTGCCATCTCTACTTATCCCTACTTACCTAAGTAAACAGAGCTTACAACTTTGATCAATTGACAGCTGTCAAATCAAGGTATCTGCTGACCAGTATCACGTGGCCATATCGCGGGCTCACATGTGGAACTCATCGAGGTCGCGTGTTTTTGTGAAGTTGACCGCTGACCAGATGATGGTTTTCTAGTTGATTGCGGGCTCAAGTCCTAGTTTTGTTTACAAATTTTTTAATCATCGCGTTAATTCAGATTTAAATAATGGGCAAAGTTAATAACCGAGGAGCTCAGCTTTTAGGCATGGCTAGATCTATTGTAAAAAGTTTTTTTTGGTTAAAAAAATGATCTGCAGTCACTTCATTTCAACTTAAATGAAACAATTGTATGAAAAGGCGGCAAACTGGTTTGTACGTTGTTCACTGCTGAATTGAAAGACGGGAAGAAAGCGTGCTGGAGGGCATAGATCTTCGTGAATATTTTTCGCTTTATTTACTTATCTACAGCATGGAAACGTATGCCAAGTGATTTAGGATAACCTCTTAACGGGAAGATCCGAAATAATTGTTGACATTAACATGATATATCGGAGTACGAGTCAAAAACAGCGAGAGTTGAAGCACTGTCGTCGGTTCCTGCGGCTGACCAAGACTGGAAAATTAACTGTGAGCTAATATAAAAGTGTGCTCAGAGCCGGTCAAGTTGACTGAAGTGACGGATAAAAGACTGTTAAAAGCTACACCGAAAGGAAGAAAGATATTGATCTTCGCTTATAATCCAGATTATGCATATTATGTCAGTGGTGTGAGTTTATTACGAACATTGGACGAAACTACCGTTTTCGTTGCTTCGTCTCCGATGTTGTTTGGCTGGTTTGAAAGCTTTGCCCTGCAGAATTTACAAGCCTTCTCAAAATATGAGGTAACAAACGTAAATGTACACATTTTGTTATGAGAATCTGTTGATACTTCATTTATGAGCGAATTCAATGTTGTGTCGGTTTTCAGATCTTCCCGTCAATTATAAGTTTAAACCGCTTAAATTTCGTCAAAACGGCTGCTTTCAAACCTCTTAGCTTTAATCACTTTTGCACACTTTTCCCCATTAAATGTTTCGTTTCAAATGTTGTGTTGTTTTAGTTAGTGAAGTTAACTGTGAGGTTCATCGTTGGATTTTGAAAAGAATATTCGATTATTGAGCTACAAAAACATGATTTCGCGCGCTGCATTTACAGAAAAATCCCGCAAACAAATCAAAGTAAAAAACGAGTAAACCTTCGGCAACGATACTTCACACCAACGATTAAACGATTTATCATCCAACTGCTCTATTTTACTCGCTTGCATTTTTGTCATTTTTTTGAGTGTGTTGAAATATCGTACGCGTGATAAATTTTTAGATTCGTAAACGAGTATTTACGTCGGTTTTTATATTGGGAGTTGCCTGTGCTTGGGTGAGTGAGTTCAGACTTTTCCTAACGCACATTTGCCTGTTAAAAACGAAGGAAATTCATTCACTTCTCTGCATAGTTCTCTAGGGTATTTAGCAATGTGTACGATAAAACATGCAGCGTAGTAATCATGCAACCAAACCAAGATGGTTCAAAACTACATTGTAAGCTTATTAGACAGCGAGCACCACTTCCTAAATCACAAAGTGTCACAATTATTACACAAAAAACTGCTTAAAAATGACTTAAACCGGCTCCCAATGAATTTGCCGAGTCAGTTTTGCCGCTGTGATTTTGTTTGTTTTGGCGTGAGTTCATTTTGTTTAGCCGCCAGTTCACTTTGTTCAGTTCCTTGAGTTGATCGTTTTGCCTTGACTGTTTTGAAGTAAATCAAAACAAGTTTCTTCGCCTTCATCAAGGAATTACCCTTAGAGTTATGAAAAGTCTTTACACTAAAATTTGATGTGTGCGCCTACATGTGTACGTGCATGAGGAACCCAAGAAAGTGCAGCGACATGTAGAAATAGTGTGGCTACTTATTAATTGGGAAACAGTGCAAACTCGAGCAAAAAATAATAAATAGGAGCTCCGCTTTTAGGCCTGCCTAAATCTATATATTATTTTCCTTTACTACACCCTTGCTCTACCAGTTCCGAGGGTAAACAATATTGCATGAACTATTTATGTGGTATATGCAAAATGCAAATCAACTGCTATTACATACATATGAACTTTATAAATAAATGACAAAACTTGACAACTATTCATTTTATGCCATTTCTTATTTCCATGGTAGGTTGTTGAAGTAGTTGTGGTCAATGATTGCCAAGATGTTTTCACAAACAAGATGGAAGCCATACAAACAGAATTCAAGTTTAATGAAGAAAACAATAATGGGCAAGTCTAAATGGTACTTTCATAAGTTTTATATCTGCATGCATGTGTTGTTTAATGTTGTAAAAGTTAGGTGGTGTAATTTTTTAAATTAGCTATTGTTCCAATGGTTATTAAAAGCTGTGCATCTTACGAAATTTGATTTTACCTCTGATCTTAAGGGAAAGACTTGCAAAGATGTGCTGTGCTGGCTGAAAGCCATGTTCATTGCTCATGGAGAACCCGTATGTGGTTCACTGACAGGCCAAAGGCCTCGTCTTTGGTAATCTAATACATTGGAAATTTCCCCAAAAAATAACTCAGTGGGATGCCAGTCACAATCCTGCTTTTTTCAGAGCATGTTCCGTTAACAAAGTCCAGTTCCAGCAACTAGCAATCAGTTTGGAAATGGTAGAGCAAAGCAAAGGCACCAGCAGGAAAGGAGATGAAAACGGAAAATTGATCAGAAAAAACTGAGGCTTGTGCCAGTTACGCTGCCAGACGGCAGCAACGCCAAATATTTATCATAAGGATTTGTTTCACATTTTGAGAACGTCTTATGAACAGACCAACTTGTCTTTTTATGCGAAGCTTGTCTACAGCTCATTTTTTCATAATAAATTTCTTTCTGTTAAAGTAAGATGTTTTTTATTAATGTTTCAGTTTCCCTTCTGACAAGAAAAGGGAGAGAAAATTACTTGGCCGACTTAGCAAGCAATAAAAGTACAGAAGCCCAACAACCATGTGTTGTGGACAGTAAGTTTAATTTGCAGTCTCCTAAATGAATCCATATTGTGATTAATTGTGCTCCCGGGCCTGATTAGAGAATCTGAAACATGGCGCTTTTTATACATGTTCATCAATGGCTAAATGATTTATGTTCATAGTCCACAGTTTTTTCTTATATTTTGCCAAGAGTCTGTTCAGCAGTCTTGTACTGTATTTTCATACAAATGGTATAAAAATTTAAGGTTTGAGCTATTCTTTTGTACTTTATACAAGCAGAAACCATGGGCAGAAGTTGACTTAATTTTTCTCAATCCATCTCATATCATTGCATTTGCATTTTGAGTAAAATCCTGGAGTAAATTTGCAAACGAACTCTGAAATTTAAAAAAATGTTTTCCTTTTCCTTCTAGTGAGGAAGCAGTGGCTATACTGACATTTTCTAAGACCATCAACGAGCTGGGAAAACTTACAGGTTTCCCCGGCCAAATCAAATGCAAAGCAATTTAAATTGACTTTGTTGCTTTCAATAAATTTATTTTCAAAAAAACATTGTAACTATGTAATCGGTCTTCTTTTTACAAAAACACATAGGGAAATGACCTCCCACTTGTAAATGTACTTCAGTTATGATTATACTTGGAAATCCTTCTCATGGATGGCATGTACACGTTCTAAGTTAACTTATCATTAAAAATTGGAACATTGATCTTTGTAAAAGTAAATAAGTACAATTCAGTTAAGTGTTCATTAAATATGTAATAAGCAGAACAAGAAATAAATGTTAAGTCATTACAAAAATGAAAGAAATGCGATAGAACAAAAGTCATGTGAAGTGATGTAATGTTTTGTGGAGAAATATTGTTATGAAATGGTGTGATGTTATTACGTTATGAAATCTTAAGTCACACACAATCTTGCTAGTGAATGAACACTTGCCAAAGGTACTCAGGTGGACTAGTTTCCAGATTGCAGTGCCAACAGCTGATGTTTCAGTCTTTTAAACAAGCTATGATTTCCAAACATGACTAAAAGCTTTTCTCCTGTCTATCTGTAACTATGGCAGAACAGCAGCAATCATGATCAGTAAGAGTTTTGTTTTTTTCATTAGTGCCGTATTTTTGGTTATAGCCTGATTTGTGATATAATTTTGCCGTTTTAAGGCTTGTCAAACTTTTGTTGCGGCTTACATTCAACGATAGCGATGTGTTTGATTTCCTTCAAGAAATGGCAGCATATTTGGAAGGCCATCTTCAGATTTTGGATGCCGTAAGTAAACTCCTATTGATATATTTAACTGAAAAAGTGAAAGAATTACTGCAAGTTTAGTTTAGAAAACAAAGTTGACAAATTTGCGGAACTTGTGAATTTAAACCTACGCATGCTACAGAGCAAACTTAAATTGAACATTTCATTTTATTTTTACCTGATTTTTAGGCAAGGCCACCAGTTCACTGGTAGGTAGTGATTTTCACCTTAAAGCTGAAGTTTCAAGAAAATGCTTAAGTTAGTATTAGCTGCCGTATGTCAATTGTGTGATATCTGTCACCTTTGTAGGGATTGAATGGTGCTCCTGGCCGCATGTTTCATAACCAGCAGCAAATGATAAGAGATTTGTTGTTAAATAAAGGTAAATTTTCAACTCACCTAGTCAGAACAATTAAATCACATGCATACAATGTCATGACAATTAGGGGAATTTTCTATGGTTATGGCTAGATAGGCAAAAAATCTGCATTTTTTAAATAGATTCCCAGTTCCCAAAAGCCTAACAAAGGCATACCATGGATGGGCTGAAACAATTTTCGTGATGAATGTCTCCTCAATGTTCTGTCAAGCATCCTTGGCAGGTAGTTGGAAGAAAAGCTAGCCAGAGAGCTTTTTGATGTTTTTGAGACAATTTTTCCCCAAACAAAGTAATGACCATTAAACACCCAAGAAGTGTGTCTATGCCTTAACTTCTTGTAGCCAAGTGAGCAATGTGTTTTCTGGTTGTCACGATGAGAATCTTATTCAAGACAGCTTTTTCAAAAGAAGAATTAAAGGAAACAATCTGGTAAAAGCAATCATTGATCAAGAAAACAGAATAGAAAGCTGCATTGCTGCATTAAGCACCCTTACTTTGCAGAGGAGAGATTCACCAAAGGGTTTTGGAAAATCGTTAATATTTCACCTTGTTCCTATTTGTGATCAACAATTTCTGATCAGATAGAGAAGTTAAAAGCACGAGGTGTAGGTGTAAAAGTCTGTAAAAAAGGCAGTCAAAACAATTTTTTAATCAATGAAACTGAAATTTGTGTACAGGCCCGCAGAAGTGCTTGTGAATACTCATCACAAAGGGCACTATTAAAGTTGCCCTTTAAATACAGAATTATAGCTTTTGTCATTGATGAGGCACATTTCATCATACAATGGTAAAAGCTATTTTAGTTCTTTTGTTTTAATTTGTGTACAATAAGAGGAACAAAAACATTTCAAACCTGTTCAACCCTGTCAGTGGTTTTGTGATTAAATCTCTTTGACTAAGCTTATAGTTTCCTCTTTTCACATAAGCTAAAGTTTTGGTTTTTTTGTTTAATCATTTTGTTGAATTTTTCAAATTTAAAAAGCTAGTTTTTTCTTCTTATTTATTTTATGGCTAGTGTTTGCAGGGATATAACATGCACTCTGATTGGCTAAGTGTAAGGGCATTATTGTCCCATAATACCCACACATTGATTATGAATTATACAAACTAAAAAAAAAACAAAAGTCCATTCTAAAACCTTTTTTCGAATAAAATGCTACCCCTCAAGAGGATGAGTGACAATGAACACCCTTAGATTGAATTCTATTTACCCTGATGAGCCAGAATTATTAGAAAAAAGTTAGGGTACAGTGTTATATTACCAATGAGTTGTTGCCTGACAGGACAAAGGAAACAGCCAAGAAGAAATTGAAACTTCCATAAAAGAGCAGAAAAGTAAAAACACAACCAAGAAAACTTTCAGTCAAACAATACCTTACACAAGGGAAGCATAGAAATTTTGGAAGTACAGCTGGTGACCAGCAAAGTTTTTCAAAGATGTCTGCAAAATTAATGGCTATGATTACAAACCTGACAGGCTGTCAGGTTTACAAAAAGCATTCAGAGGCTCCTTTCCTGATGCAAATCTCCATTCAACATTCTTTTAGACAAGAAATTTGAGATAGCTCGCAGCAGCCAAGCAGTAAAATCAAATTCCCTGGCTGTAACACAAGCAAGTTTAAAACAGCTTCAAGGAGCATCAGATGTCAACAGCTGAGCGGTTTTTGCCGGTGCAAACCAAGGGGCATTGTCCAGCACCTTTCAATTCATCATGGTCCAAAATATTTCTATTCACTTGAGCTCAACTGTCAAAGGGTTCAGATCTCAGCACAACAGATGCCATTTCACAACTTGTGAGGAATGCAGAGCTTTTACAGACTAATAGTCTTTTAAATATGTATCATTGTGACTTTACTTATACATATACTTTCACCATCCATAGTTTACCGTTTCTAGAACTCACCAGGCTCTTTGCTCATTTTAGCTTTTTGGATTTGCCATTGGAAAGGCCAATGTGCATTTTACCTCTGAGCAGAGAACTTCTCACAAAATTGGATGCACACCAGTCTCCTGTGGTCGGTCATGTGTAGTCCAGTGTAGTCTTCAAGGTATTTTGTTTGTTCATGTTGCTTTTATTTTATTCAAGGCTTATTTCAGTAGGAAAGGATGTAATCTCTGTCTTAAAGAGAAATTTCTAATTATCTACCAAACTGATTGGTCTTCACTTAACAAACGAAATGAAGCATTGCTATATAATAACTAAACACTAAGCATTTTGGACCCAACACAAGGCAGATGGTGTTACCCTACTGTACCTGGGACAAGTTCAGAGAGCTTCTGGCAGAATGTGGTGGAAGGTTGCTGGCCCTTTTTGATGAACTAATGTCCTTTTTTCCACCATGAACATCTACTCATCCCATAAGATGCAGATATCTGACACCAGGGAATACCAAGATTTCCTGCAGCTTTTAACAGGAAAGGCAAGGACAAGAGAAACAGGTATCTTCCTTAAATCCTTGCATAACAATCTATTCCATTCTTCAACATATTTCACAGTGCCCATATCAGATCTGGACTTCTGTTTTTCATTGTTTACACCTAGCAAATGTACTCCTAATATATGATGTTGCAAAAAGTCAAAGTATCACAATAAAACAATTACAATGTGGCAGACATAACCAACATTTACTAAAAAATCTTATACTAAATTTATTTTGCCCGGTTTTTGAATTGATTGGGTAAGCAGCAAAATTTTGTGGGATATCTAATTTTTCTGCCATTAAATATGCATTAGATCATGACAGACCTCATGTAAAGAGTATGTTACACAAAAAAATTATTTTTTGTCAGAGAAATTCGATTTTAATGATAATTTTTTATTTACAACTCTTTTTGTTCTATTTAAAATGTTCAATGAAGAAAACTTCAGAAAAATAGTCAAGAATATTTTTCATGAGAGGTTTCCTAATATCACACCTTCATGGCTGACGAATCATAACAGGCTTCCTTCCCAAACTTGACAGATATTTTCAAAGTCTAAAATTAGAATTTGAATATGATGGAATCCAACATTATGAATATCCAAACCCTTTTCATAAAAATAACAGACAATTGGATAAGTGTAAAATATATGGAGAAACTCTGATAAGAATAAAATATTTTGAAAATATTGAAAGTTGTATCAGAGAAGAATTTAAAAAAATAAGGGAATAATTATTTAACAAAAATGTTAGCCTAATGTATTTTAACATAATCACAACTGTCTTAATCAGGAACCGCAAAAGGAAGAAATTAGGAGTGAATTGAGTGTAATGGTTTTTGCAAAGATTTTAAAATGTATACATCATCCCTTGCATATACCTCTAACTATACAAATCATGAAAGACCAAATCTGAGCTACCCTGTCGTGTTGGGTTCCTTCAATTTTTGATTTTCATTATCAAATAATCCTTCCATTTCTTGCAGTGAGGGGAATCCCAACTTTCAAATGATGCAGACAAGTCTCACTTTGGTTGGTTTTACACAGCCACAGGCAACATTGCCAATCATTGAGGACATTCAAAACAATGCAAAGGGTTTTACATCCAGTATATTGTGGCTGTTCCCAGAACCTGTTTACTGTCGCAGGCAGGACTTGATGTTGTGAAGGGGACATGTAGAGGTGTTTCAAGGCTTTTTGGTAAGGATTGAAGCCAATTGCAAAAATCTGCTCTGTCTTTGCAGGGAAAATATGGGATCCTATCTTAGCATGCCAGAACACCACAGGTCTCAAAGGGATAGATGGCATTTTAACTCTGGTGATACATAATGCCTTCTACTTGGAATTGTCCTTTTGTCTCTTAATCCTTTCATCACAAGCGTTATAGCTGAATTCAACTACCAAAGGAACCACTGGCCACAACTCAACAAGAGTCGCAAAAGACATGGCTACAAATTCCACAAACCTCAAATGTGAGGCCTTGAAGACTGCAAAGACAAATATTGTGACTGAGAAATTGCTGATTTTGCTCCCTTTCGTTTCCCTCTCCCTTATGCAATGTTATTGTGTGAGTCACCTAACTTTGCAATCACTTTTCAACGTTGCTGAGGAAAGGGACAAAATGTCATAACGGCCTCACTTTCATGTAAGCACCTTTAGAACCTGTAATACGAGTTTTGATTTTTTGTTGCACAAGGTCGAGTCTTCAGGTGAACATGGTGGAACAATTTGTCGAGTATAGAGTCGAGTCGAGATGAACACATGTAAACGTAGAGTTATTAAATTCAATTTATTGCGAAACACGCATCTAACGATTATTACACAAAAAGGATGGGAAAGACAGCGTGTTAAAAACAATTTAATATTGGAGTCAGAAGAGCAGCACGCCTTGCTGTTGGTGGATTTTCATTGTACCCAGGAAAGAGAGGCGCTTGTTAACAATATGCTTACACACGTGAACTATATTCAGCCTTTGGAGGTTACTGACATATATGGGGAGGATTTAGAAGACTGTTGAACTTTGAGTACAAACAAAATCCTTAAATTATTTCTCACATGACTCCTTCCGTACAAGCTGACCCATTGTTAGCTGATTTTGAATTACCCTTGTTAGATAGCTAGAAAGTTTGTTTTAGAAAGGAGAGAGCAAGAGTGAGAGCAGAATGACTGTGTGATGCATTGTTATTGTAAATAGGTTGCATTTTTCCTATCATTGATTTGTAGATCATTTTTTGGAAAGTCAGGCACTACTGCACCAGGGAATAGCATAAGTTCCACAGTGTTAATAGGTTTCAAGTTTCTTGGATATAATACATGTTTAAAATGAATGTAGAGTCAATGTTTACTATACTGAGTACAAGTTAGTTTCTTTAATCATTGACAAAAACAATTAAGCTACACATCAATTTTATGACAATTTTTGTTCTGTTTTTCCAACCAATACAGAAGAGAACAGGTCTTGCATGGATGGAAAACATTTTAACTCTGGTGATGCATAATGTAGTCTTGTACTCAGAATTGTCAAAGAACCCTCTTAATCCTTCCATGCCAAAGAAGTTGTTTTGTTAAACTCCCTGAAAAAATGTGCACTAGTCACACAAAACACTTGACAGAGAATAAAAAGGTTTTGAACTCAAGTAGTTCACAGACATGCTGCTCAATGGTTTACTTTAAAAAATTCTGTATTCATACCAGAATAAGCCACATGGTGAACAACACTGAAGGTAGCAGCGATGGTTCAAAATGTTGCTGATCAAGCAACAAAGACCATGCTCCACTATCAACCCGCAGTCCATCCAAGCTTGATTCTACAATCAAAGCTATTCTGAGAAAGAAAGTTAGTTCGCGAGTGCCAGGACATTGAGAAATCCCATTTGAGTCTTTTGGCAAGAATCAAGCTTCTTGAAAAACATGAAGGGACAACACGATCCCTTCAGGCCTTTGGATTTATTGTGTCAAAGCCAAGGGCCCAGACATGGAAACTCTTCAAGTGAAGTTTGATGATATCATCAGCCAAACACAATCTAAACATCTGGATGCTGCCACCAATAGTCTCTATGCCGATGTGAAAGTCCACCAAGAGGGGATTCAAGAGGGAGAAAAGGACAAAGGTGGTACCATTGCTTAGTGGAAAACCCATCTCTCTAAAGAAAAAGAAATCACCTCCAGCCAAGTAGAAATTCTTGTCGGAGCAGCAGCAACATTTGTGGCTGAACTGTCTTTGCACAGTGCCATCGCCCGAGCCTCAAAGTCTCAACAAGTGGAGATCACCCATAAAGAGAACAAAGGGCGAGAAGTGGAGATGAACAAGCCTTTCATCCCAGATGAGCAATCCATTTGGGATATTATCTGTCAGGAAATTCATCTCACAAAAGAGGAACCAGCTGGTGGCATTTGTCACAGAAAGGTTTCTTTCTTGGACAACCCTGGTAGGCCAAGGCGGAAAAAGCAACAAAGGCAAAAGTTGCGTCGTCAAATTACGTGCAAGTTGCCACAGAACTGACCAAAAGGACAAAAGCATACACAGCAGTAGGGAAGATCCAAGTCGCCCAAGTCACCATGATGGAACTCAGCCAAACAGGTTGAAAGTCCTCGGTCATCGCCAAAAACGCCAAGGGCAAAGGTTCCAGCCCCGTAAAATACACTGTTACTCCGTCCATGAAAAGCGGCTCTTGAAAATGGCGTAACAACCCTTGTACAACTCCCTTCCTCAAAACTTAGAAATCCACAACTTCAATAACATTGATCTTTCTGGGCAGCAGTTCAGGGGACAAGCAGTTTTGAGTATGGGGCTTAAGTTCAGGCCCTCACTGCAGCTTAGTTTGATTTACAGGTTAAAGACTTTTGTTGCAGAGTTCGCCTTCCTGTGTTATTCGCAGATCAGCCACAGGATCCAAATTTCGAGCCAAGATTGTATGTTCCCACTGGCTGGAATCTGCCCCGAGAGGACCCAGAACTTGAAGACAAACTCTTTCATCTGCGTAAAGCACTGCAAAGGAACATTTCAGAAAACCAACCGCACTGGAAGGACAATCTTTCAATACAGGACAAAGCAGAGCTCAAAGTACTCAGTGGCAACCAAGTGGTCAAAGTTCTTCCAACTGATAAGAACTTAGGCCCTTCCCTGATGTGAACAGACTGGGTGAACAATGAGACAGAGATCGGAGCAATGAACTCTCTGACTGGTATGCTTATGTTTATCATGAAATTAATCAGGATTAAGCGTGGTGAACAGCTTACGTCAACTTACTAAATTCCTTCATAATTACGATCATTTTATAACTCCAGCTAAATTTTACGTTATCCCTTAGACAATAAAACACCTATGGTGGGCAGACCTATTGCTGCTAGCCAATGCTATATTACTCAGTGCTCCAAAAAAGTTGAAAGAAAGAATCAAAAGAAAGTTGAAAAAGTGAACAAGTGGAGGTCAGCAAATTCAAAGATGTATAAAGAGCAGAAGCAAAGGGAGAGAGAGAGTATGAAGAGATTATCAAATTTTAATGAGGCTTGTTTTCCTTCTATTTTTAGAAATAATTTATTATATGAATGAATGAGCAAGTAAGAGAGAGAGAGAGCATAATCACGGCACTGTTGGACAAGTTTGTACAAGAGCTACCACCAGGACAACCTTTGACTCCAACAAGACAGCAACATCACGCCCAGCACCATCCTCCTGCCCAACAACTCTGAGGAGAATGGGGAAGAAATAAAGTACTTCGACTACACATCCCTGTACCTGTGTGTCCACAAGAACGCTGTGTACCCTATCAGGCATCAAGATATTGTCTGTCAGCCTGGTCACACCAACATCTCTCACTACTTTGGCATTGCCAAGTGCACCATTTCGACACCGTACGGCTTGTACCATCCTGTGTTACATCAGAGGCAGAATGACAGGCTGACCTTTCCACTTTGTCACACCTGTGTGGAGGAGGAAATGGGCAAACCCATGTTGGAACGAAGCTGCATCTGTAACCACACCGACCACCAGCACAAGATCACCGGCATGTGGTGCACTCCTGAATTAGAGGTGGCCATGCAGAAGGGGTACAGGTACAGCACAGTCAAATGAGTGCAAACTTGTCCTTTGACATGGACCTTCAGGTGTGTCCAGAGACTGTTAAAGTATTCAGGGTTATGCGGCAGAGAGGGCAAGGCAGTAAACAACATGTCATTACGGATAAATTTACAGCAAAGCAGCCAATCAAGCTTGCAAGCCTACGGATTTCTGCCTCAGGCACTTCTTCTTAAACCATAGCGCTGGAATTGACGACATCCCCCATTCCAAAGGATTCAAATACTGCTGCCAGCAATTCTTAGAGTGAGCATATTACCTCCTTTAGCAACTGCTATTTGGGTCTTTTCACAGGCTATGGGTTGACCAAGTGAAAAGGCCCACCTCTCACCCCAATTACACAACCCAAAAGCAAGTACACAGTAGTATTATTTATGCCTAGTTGCAATTGATTGATGCTGCTTTAAATCTATTATTTAGATACGAAGGCAAGCCTGCAGCTGGATAAAGAACGCAAACAACGCAGTGTCACTGCCTTTCCTAAAGTCCTGCAAGAATTTCTTCAGGAAGACATTTATGCATACAAAGAGGACACTGACACCTTGACTGAGAAGATTTTTGTACTAGAACATGTTGACTTTCCATGTCTCCGTATGGTTAACTTATTGCCCAAATGAAGAAACATGGACCTGAAACCAGAGTTAACAAAACTTGAACATTCATTGAGTACTGTCAGTAGCCTTCCTTTAGTAAATTGTAAATTTGAGTGGGTGTATAATGTTGTGTAATCAAATTCCATTTTCCTACACACTGTATTTTATATTATCCATTCATAATGAGATTATACATGTATTTTATTAGTATGTGTATTTTTATTATTAAAAACAAATATTCCTGCGCGATGGTTTCCCAAAATCTAATCTACTTCAGTTTTCTAAATTCTGCTGTTATGTCTCTTGCAGGCAGTCTTCTCTGTTTTAACATACAGATCAATGAGTTGGATGACTACCAAGGAATGGTGTTTGAAGTTGAGAAAGCGGGGAGATGGAGCTTATTCTCCAAAAAAAATGCTGCCATATTTTGCAGCTGATGACATCCCAAAGGAAACCTTTGCGTTTGTGTATAAAGTTCTTAAAAATTAAAGCATGGAAAATTGCTGTTTTTTAATCATCAGGCTTGGTTATTTTTTACGTTCTGCCACGAATCACAGTTAATTAATCAAGAGTCTCTGACAGAGAAATACAGGCAAGGGTCGGAAAAAGGGGGTCGGCTGATATCTTCCATATTTATGTTGCAACAGTTTTTTGTCATTAGACTTCGTTGTTTCATAGATCAGACGACCCCTCCATAAATTGCCCCAGTGGCTGCAATTTGGCACAAAAGCGATGGCAAAGAAAATATAAACTCAAGCAAGAAAATGCACACACACTGAAGTAAATTTTGTATGCACGTACGTTATTATAATTATTTAACTGTAAAATAGTTACTTCTCAAATAGATACTACTCGACCCCTTTTTCTTGACTTTTGACTATTTACCATTAATTATTGCATGTTGTTTCACTGGTTTAAAAGCACACTAAAGTAGCAAATAACATTAGTTGTCTTTAGGTGAAAAGTTAACCTTGTTCCCAGACCAAGTGTCCCACTTGGTGCAGACCAGAAGGACCACAGCCTCTGGGGATGAGATAAGTAAAAAGCCCTTTACAGGAACATTCAAGATAATTTCACAAATTCAAGCCCAAACAGAGACAGGCTAATGAAAATTTCCTGTGCAACATTCAGCCCCAAAAATGACATTTGCTAAATCAAATACAAAGAGTCAGAAGCAGGCACTAGAGAACTATTCCTGGTTATTAACCGCGCGGCCATGGGCCGAGCGCGGTTCTTGCTCTGCACGGGATTTATTAGTCGTATTTTTTTTGTCGGTGACCAGACCCAAACCTCCACTCGGCCAAATTGCGATCGGAACATTGAATCACGCAACCTGGGATGTTTAATCGCCAAAAGCTGTTGAAACATTAATGTACGGAAAATGTTACGGATATTCTTTTCTTTATTGTATATGAAATATATTTTCTTTGGGTTTTATGGAAGCGTTGGATTCGAAGTGAATATTGAAACCCTAAAAAAAAGTATTACGTCAGCCATGGAATGCGCTGATGTTGCAGCTTTCACTTTCGCCACGTGACAAATAAGATTGTATATTCTTTGAAGTTTTTTTCGTCAAAAGCGATGGTCATCAATTTGTTTGCAATTTGTGGGTATTTCCTGTGGGTTAAGGCAATTGAAGTGGATCTTTTGGCTGTGTCATTGGAGCGAGTTCAGAGATTTGAAGGAAAATTAAATATTTGCTAAGGTAAACAATTGAGCGTGCCCGTTCTTGCAGAGGTTACATCATTAGTAGGGAAAAAACCACCTAGCTAAAGATAGCTGAAGATAACGTAAGCCATGGATTGAGTGACTCGCGTGACTACTTAACTAGTCCTTAACTCATAGTGTATATAAAAAAAATAATCTTAACTGTGACTTTTGAGGAAAAATGTTGTTAAATTATTAGCAAAAATGGGGTTAAGTTTTAAAGGCGAGGTTATCGAAGCGTTGGATTCAAAAGGAATATTGATTACACAAAAAAGGTATTGCGTCAGCCATGGAATGCGCTGATGTTGCAGCTTTCACTTTCGCTATGTGACAGATAATATTAAGCTTTCTTTGCAAGTTTATTTTGCCCGAAGCGACGGTCATCAATTTGTTTGCAATTTTGCGAATATCCCTTGTGGGTTTAGACAACTGAAGTTGCCTAAACTTCAGTTGGCTGTTTTAATCAAAGCGAGTTCGGAGATTTGAAGGAAAATTAAATATTTGTTAAGGTAAACAATTAAGGCGTGCCCGAACGTGCAGGGGTTACGTCATTAGTAGGGGAAAAACCACAAAGCTAAAGATAGCTGGGGATAACGTAGCCCTCAGATTGTGTGACTCACGTGACTACTTTGCTAGTCATTTACTCATATAGCCTGCGTTGCAGCCGGACGTGTCTGCGACGCAGGCTATTACTCATAGTGCAAACGATTAAATTAAACAGTGACTTTTGGGAAAAAAAAAAGGTGTTAATTACCAAAAAAATATAAGCGCGGTTTTAAGTTGCAGTAGCAACTTCTTGTTAGTTATAGTATGACATTCAGTGTTGGTTTATCTGAGGGAGAAAAACAGTAGAACCCAGAGGTAAACACTCAGAAGGGCGACAAGAAACCAACCCACATGACACCGGGTCTGTGAATCGAACCCGGGCCACATCGGTGGGATGCCAGCACTCTCTCCACTGTACCATCCCCACTCCCCCAGATAAAGATATGGTTTACCAGGCAGCCACCATTAACCCTCCAAGTTTATTTTTTTCCTTAGTGGCCATTTGGCCACTGACTGCTCAAGTTGTCGCCAATGAAAAAATTTTAGTCGCTTAATTAAGCTCACGCTTTCAATCCTCTTTCTCAATTTTAGTCGCCAGGCTGGCAACTGCTGTTCCAATTTAGTCGCCAGCTCCAAAATTTTAGTCGCCATGGCGACTAAAATGGTCTTAACTTGGAGGGTTGACCATGTTTCAATAGCTCTGTTACGGCACATTCCATCTAACACAGAGGTTCATATGGAATGCTATGGTGGCTTATTACCACAATGCTAACAGCAAATAAACTTCTTTAAAAAAGTGAAAAACACCAGAGTACTTGAGAGCTTTGTTTTTACCATCAGCAGGACACAATGAGCATGATATTATTGTGTACTAGCAAAGAATGTTTCTTCATGTTTGTAGAGATACTGGCAGTACATCACAATCAAGAGTTGACGGTAATTACAAACCTTAGCTTTAATATTTTAGTATTTATAAAGGAAAAAATCCTCCACATAAAGGAACACATATAATCAATGCTTTGTTCCGCATAATATTCCTGAAAATTTCTGCACAATTTGTTATTTTTTCTGCACCCTACCGGATACCCAAATTAGTATTGGTAACTAAGCACTATTTATGAATGTTCACAACATATCCCTTAAAAGAAGAACATTGGAGAGAGAGAAAGAGAATATTCGTAAATAAGTAGTGTGTATTGTAATGATATGTATTGTAAGTAGGTTATTGTAGTACATTGTAACCAACAACAGTAATGTGTCGTATTGAAAATGAAATTTAAAAAAAGAGAGAGAGAACAATAAAATTGACCTCGGTGTGATTACATTTTTGCAACTTGTGTTTTGGAAAAGTCACTGACCTCAGTATAATAACATTTTTCAAGTTGTAATTGGAAAACTCCTTGTCTACTTAGGACTGTACCAGTAAATATTTTTCAAATGGGCCGATCACACATAACATGGTTTCACTTCAGGGTTCTCATTAAGTTTTAAAGTAGACGGCTGAGAGGTAATAGTAGACGGCCGGCAAATCGAGTGCCGAAGGCATGAGCCCCTAGGGGGGTCTGGGGGCATGCCCCCCCCAGGAAATTTTGAATATGTAGAGGCTCAGATATGCCATTTTGTGCACTTTGGCAAGGCATTTCCTATCAACCAACGATTCCACGTTTGTTCGGGACTGTACGTTTGAAGCGGCACTGACCATCGATGATTCTACGTTTGAGTTTGTGGCTGCCGTCATTTCAAGCAAGTTTTCCTCGTCAGTTCTCTTCTTTCTTATAAAAGCCAACATTGTTCTTTGTGCCATAGGCCGTTTCGTTGAGTTTGGGTCCATTTTAATGGCTTCTCGCTCGTTTAATTTATATAACACAACTGGAACCACGACAGTCAAACCGAAGCCTCAACCTAACACAGATGCATGATGGGAGTGGATTGTGATCGCGGGCGCATGAACTGAAAAATATGGCGGCTCGCGGATCGGCGGATTGACTCGGAGGAAAACATCAGGTGAAAAAGAGAGCGTTATCATTATCAGTGCTATTAACCCATTGACGCCTGAAGGTTTTTAGCGCGCACCCACCCCTAAATACCTGGCTCTTTTACGGCATTTAATGCAAGCGTGCGAGTAGAAAAAATAAACCATATGCGCAGTAAATCCAGACAAATGATTAGTTCCTGAAGTAAACTTTTATTCCAACTAGACATGTTGAAAGACTAATTTACGACTTAAAGAGTTTATTAGCCTTCATAAATTGATCCCAAACCAAACTTAAAGACAGCGATTAAGTTTTCTTCACCTCCGCGCGTCATTTTTGGAGCTCGGAAAAACACACAGAATTTGTAAAAAGTCTTACAAATATCGTAAAATACTCTGGTAAAAGATAGGTTTTCATTCTGTACAGCTGCTACTGCCATTAATTCAAAAGTACTAAGGAAATTTCTTGGTTCAGAAAAGCGGTAATTCGAGAAGATAGAAAATATTTACAAATCACGGCGGCGTGAAACAGCGTAAAATCGCTTACAATACTACAGAATTCCTAGCACAAAATTAACACTAGCAACGCCTTCAACGCTTTCCTTTACTTTTAATGTTAATAAACATACTCCTTTGTATTTTCTGAAGCACTGTAGTAAGTTTCTAAATCTATAAACACGACTCAAAACAAAGCGGCTAAATAAACAACTGAAGCAAGTCTTGGTTAAAAATGCGTATCGGATAACAACACGTGCGTGTCAAATCTGTTCGGCTTCAAAAGCCTGAAATTCCGGACTAAAGATGGAAAAATGAAAGAAACTTGAAAGAAACTTTGTTTCAAATTAATTTTCAGGTAAGAAGAAGCCAAGAAATGTATTCAAAAGCGTCAAAATATCGAAAATTTAAAAGCCGTGCAATCCTGCATACAAGAGTTAATTATTCAGTTGTTCACGCTAACGCGAAAGTTTAAATTTTAGCGGACGGCTTCGGCAGTCAATTATTCACTCAATGGCTTTACCGATCCTTCTAAAAATTCCATCCAAACTTTGTTCTCAGAAGTCTTGAGAAGCCTCATTAAGTCTGTGTTCAAGTCCGTGATTTGTATTCAAAACGCATTTGAAGTGCCATGACACCATCTCTTCACGGCCATGGAAGGAAAGATGAACTCTTCATCAGCAAGGTTTTAGCACTCTATTCTCGATGATTTTTCAGTTTAGAGCCACTTAAAAATTGATCGGTGTTTCTACTTTTCATTTTTAGCCTCAAAGAGGGAATTTTCCGCGTTCAGAATGAAAAACAAGGCTTTGAAAGTTTGTAAACAAGAGCCGCAATGTGCCATGACTTTCTTGTACATTTTGAACGCACGGATTAGTACGAAAAACCTTCTTTCTAGGACCAAGAGTTCCCTAAAAATATGGGCAGAAAACAGATTCTGATTGGTTTATTTGCCTTTATTATCTATAGAACAATAGGAGAGCCCAAAAAACCTCAGGGAGGGAGAGAGAGGACATTTGTGGACACGTGCTTTTTAAGGCCGGCTACGGCCGGCACAGGTATTTTGGGGGTGGTTTTCGCGCGGCCGGCTACGGCCGGCACAGGCGCCAATGGGTTAAAGTACAAAATTTTATGTGAAATGTAAAAATATTTACGATAAAGCTGTCTTCATTATTTTTTTCGCACAAGGTTACTTTTTTATTCATATACACGGCTTTCTGTTTCACGGTAATGCTTAGTTAGTAAACCATATCATCAAAAAGTAGGCGGCTCAAAATTCAAAGTAGCCGGTTTTTTAGCCGGTTGCCGGCACTTAATGTAATGAGAACCCTGCACTTGTCTTCCCTAACTGAGCCACTCACAGGATTACTCTGTAACAACCAAATCCAAGTGAAACCCTTCAAAACTCTCCAACAAGAATTCCCATCCTCCAAATTTAGACCACCAACAGATCTTCAAACAAACATAGTCTAGAAAATTCCATGTTCAGACAAAGGAGAGACTGCCTGACGCTTTCAAACTCAAAAGAAACACAAAAGAAACCTTAAAAAGTATGCAAAAGGCTCAAATATTGTGTTTGGTCAAACAACCACCAAATTGACTTTGAAAGTGCACATACAACTGACAAGGGCAATTATCATGTCCATAAGACTTTGGAATCCTGGCATACTGCGAAAACTATCAAGGCCGACTAACTCAAAAGCGTTGCCTAGGCAATATTCCATTCTTTTATGCTATTTAGCATTTTTAATTCACTTTTAGCATTCACATATTTTTACTGTATATTTTAACTGTTCTTTCACGCTTTTATTGCTTATACATGTTGTAATTTTAGCTTTCTATGTAAGTGTTTTGTCATAGGCTACAGACAGAAAGAGAACATTTTTAAATTTGTACTATGTCTAAATTTGTAATTTGTACTATGTCTGATCCTGGTTACTCCAACATTTTCAATCATCATCACTGTTATTTTTATTATTATTCTTATAACTCACTTTGCAGCTCTTGACTTGCATATCATGTACAAATAAAAAGCTTTGCATTGCATTGTATTGTAGGTGTTTTAAGTAGTTACCATCGGGTAGCTCTAACAAGACATACATTAAATATTTTTATTGACAGAGTCTGCTTTCTCCTTACTCAGAGCAGTGATAGAAGTCACAATGTACTTTGCACTGCCTTACCTTCTATCCAGTATAAGGTTTGAATTACCTGCCACCGTTGAGGAATACTCATCAGCCAAGCCAGCAAGTAAGCTTCTGCAAAAGCCATTTACCCAGCTTCTCAGAATCAGTACATTCATGCAGCCAGAGGAGTGCACCAAGTATGTTTCCTTTGCATTTGTCCTAATTTCTGCAAAGAAGAAAAATGATTATGAGAAGCTACAATGTAAGCTTCACTCAAACAACTGCCGATTGCAAAACAGTTCAGACCCTCTCCCAAAAATTCCTTTTTTCTTCAGAAAAAGTGTCATTGTTGGAAAAATAGTCAAATAATATTTATTCCAAGATAAAAAGGCATATAATTTCTATTTTGAGCACCATCCCTACTGTTACACCCCCCCCCCCCCCCCATTCAGTGTTGTTGCTTATAATAGAAGGTTTAAATGACAATTTATTGTGAACCCTCTCAACCTTCTGACATGATAACAAAAACCACAGCCATCAATTTAAAAAAATTCCCTGACTTTTCCTTGATAACAATTACAATTTCCCTTATCAAAAATAAGTCAAAATCTCAGATATAGCAGTAGCCTTCAGCCTTCATTTCAAAAACTAAAGCATCGCATTGACCTGAAATTTTTCTTCCAGCCTTTAAAGTCAGAGGCGTTATAAATTCATTTTCCCTGACTTTTCTTTGCTATGTCGTTTATCCGCGACTCAAACTAAAATTCCCCGACATTCCCCTGAACTTGAAGTATTATATTTTTTTTCCTGACCATTTCTTGACTTGGGCAACCCTGTTTCAAAATTGTTGCTCAACGGTTTTCAAGCTGGGACACAAAACTGAATGAAGTTCTTCGCCAAAGTACCACAACTCTTTCTGCAAACGATTGTAGTTTAATCATAGTGTACTGATCATTCTTGCTTAATTAACCTCCGGTTATGAATGCCAAATAGTCATAGCGAACTGACAGACTTTCGGTCCTGAACAAACGAAACAGCAGTAGCTCGACCGCATGGGTGTCAAAATAGTGTTGCTCATTCTGCATGCAAGATACAGCGAATAAACAAGATGATTTACGTCGTAAATTAAACCGCTTTTTGCTTGCTGTCAGGTCGGCACTCCTTAAATTTGTAAAAGAACTATTTTTGTTTTTAAGAAAAGAGCAAATTGAAGAGTCGCCTGAGCTGGGACGCGTGAAACGTCAAAATATCAGCCATGCTTTCATCGTATCGGAGACGAGAGCCAACAGGCTTACTAAAAGAAAAACTCCCGCCGCAGAAATCTTTGCAATATATTCAAGCATAGGAATACAGGGCAAGATACGAAATAAAATACATTACAACTTACCTGAACGCCGAAACACTGCAAAAACTCAGTACTTTTTAAAATCACACATCGAAATCACACCTCGATCAGTGAAGTGCGCCCTCACCTCCAGCCAGTACTTCATGTAAGCCCATCTCAAACCCAGGGCCCCGTGAGCCAGCGTGAACCTCTCATGAGTTCCTGACATTGTCCATTTCATCAGGTCGTTTTGTTTGTGGAATTTGATGTTATCCCTGACGTGCCTAAAAATAACCGGCTTATTTTTCACATGGGCGAAGTCTCGACTGTGGCGTAAAACAATAACAAACATGCTTTCTTCGTTGTTTTGATGTATGTAAGTACGTTGAAGGAAAACAATATTATTGCGCAAAAACTCTTAACAATAGGAAAAGATTCCGAAAAGACGCAATGGGGTTTCCACATTGTAAAATTTTACAATAAACGGGTTATTTTCTTCGTTTTCTGAAACGCCGACCAAAACAACGCATATGTGTGCCAGATAAACTTCACAATAGATTAAAGATACCGACAGCACGCACTGGGAATTTATAATTGCCTAATAGTACTGACAACTTTGCAAACACTTCTTTTCACCACTTTACTGCAAAGTTGGAAGCGGTTGCCTCCGCCGTGTCGCCGAGACGAAAATTGACGACAATCGAAATCGCGAAACGATGTTGTTTACTAGTGAGTTTTCATCGTTCGCGTTTGTGATTGGACGAACGACGTTTTTTCACTAGTGAGTTTTCATCGTTCGCGTTTGTGATTGGACGAACGACGTTTTTTCACTAGTGAGTTTTCATCGTTCGCGTTTCCTATTGGCTAATGCATTTTAGGTATCATTTTTACGTAATCTTTTTTTCGTGAGGAAATCTCAGTATCTATGATATAAAAATATTTATATATTTATTTATATGAAAATGGAGAGGCAGCTGCAACTAGGTTTTGTGTGTTAAAGAGCTGTAGAATTTAATTATTTTTTAAATTGAACTTTAGAATTAAATTTAGGTCAGTTTAGCTCTTGCTTCTCTCGATATACAATTTTTATGATGTAGGTCTCAATTAGTGTAAACTAATCAGTACCGAGAAACAAAACAGTGAATCAGGGAAAGTCAGTGGCGCCAAGTTATCTGCTGCTTTCGAAGAGCGAACATTTTCATTGTCCAATGCTACCGTAGTTACTCTTTTATTAATAGAAAGCATCATAATTAAAGGCAAACTCACTTAAAACATTTTAACAAATAGACCAGTTGTTTGTGCGCGGCAAATTCAGACGCCGCGGTTGTGTAAATTTCAACAACCCGCGGCACGTTCTGTTGCGGCGGGAAAAAGTTCCGTTTGTTTTTGAATAAAGATTGACGTTGTTGAGATGTTAACTGTGTAATTTAACATATTGTGTGCTACGATTATTGTTCTTTCAGAAAAGCATAACAGCTAAATGCAAATTCAACAAAAATATTTCAATACCAAGGAAAATGTCATGAAGTGATGACTTAGTGTTTTGTGCGCGACTTTCCATCGATTTAGAATTTGTGTTTAACAAATTTACCCTTGGACACGTTTTCATCTATCTAAGAAAAGTCTTGCGAATAAATAACTTCGTGTTCGCTTCTTTGGCATAGTTTTTTTCATATTATTGCTCGTCTTTCTCGTTAAAAGTTTTAGTATGTGATAACTGTGTCTTCCGAAGGTCTCCTGTTGAGTAATCATTAAATACATAGATGTGTTTACTTTCGAATTCACAAGATATGCCGATGACTTTCATTTTGCACCGAAAGTTCATCGTTTGGAGGCTAAGCGCAGCCGGTAAATAGTCACAAATTCAGTCTCGTAGACCCTGTTTGACAACCTAGAAATAACAGTGCTGTTTGATAAAGTTCGATAAAAACGCTGATTTACGATGGCTTGGGCAGCGTGCTTCGGCTGGTTGAGTTTTTGTTGTTATTGTACTATACTGGTAGTCACCAGATAGTGTCAAATTTTAAGACGAAACAGCGCAGACATGGCACAGTATGATAAAAAAAATTCAGAAATAGTAAAATGATTTACTTTTAAGTTTTGCTTATTCATTTATTATTTAGGTTAAAAGGTAAGCATTGACATTTAATTTCCATATTCCTGTTGAGTGTACTGTTAACAAATTATTTTACGTTAATTTATTATCTATTGACGGAGAAATATCAGAACATACCTTCGGGCCAGAATTAAGTTGGGGATTAGCCTGCAGAACAGGCGCTCGCTACGGTGCTTCGCGCGTCAAGCAAACTAACTAAATAAATCGCCTATTCTGCAGGCTAAGTTAAGATATAAGTTAACTGCATGTCTTCGTATACAACCAGTAAAAGAAGAAAACGAACACATCACTCATATCTCATCACTCATTTCTCTCAACAGATACAGATCTCTACTACAGCAAATAAAAAAAAAGAAGTGAGAATTCAACATGCTTTCGTTTCCTGAATGTGTTACCTGGCTTACTGTGGGCTTAACCGAGTGTGTTGCTATAGTAACACTGAACATCATTACAATAATTGTTTTGGTAAAAAATCGTAATCTGCGCAAGCGTAGCACGTACCTGGTTATTAATTTGGCAGTTGCAGACATGTTGGTTGGAGGATTTGCTACCCGTGGTCAATTCTATTCGTTTGGAGCAGCCTGTAATGTCTGGAAGTACAACTCAATTGATCCCTGGGCATTCCATGTGCTAAATACACTCGTTCACTTGTTCCCTCTTTCCTCTGTAACAAACATAGCAGCAATTTCTGTTGAACGGCTGCACGCAACGCTGCGGCCATTCAGACATCGGCTAATTAAGAAATGGGTTTACGCATTGATAATTGCTGTTGTTTGCGTTACAGCTGGGTTGTTGTCAATTGCTCTTGCAGTTCTATGGGTATTTAAAGGTCTAAGTTATTATTCTTACTTATTGAGTTCATTCAATGCAGTTTGTTTATTAGTCATTTGTATTTCTTACGCGTGCATTGTTATTAACGTCCGTTGTGGAGCGCAGCCTCAACACCATGGTGCAGCCAGTAGAGAAAGAAAACTGACCATGACATTGTTGATCGTGACTGTCGTATCTCTGATGCTGTACCTACCATACACTATGTACTATTTTCTCTTTGTGTCAACTGACGCTTTTACTTCAATGTCCAATGTAACGTTAGTTCGGTTGGAATATATTCTGTTTGTTTTATTTTATGCAAACTCGCTTGTAAATCCTATATTATACGCTATCCGCATGCCAGAATACAGATCAGCTGTACTTGCTCTCTTTCGCAGACGACCTCAGCAACAAAGACAAGTTGCAGTTATTCCTCTTCATGACTTGTACTGGGAATAGTATGAAGCTCTATTGCCTTCTACTATTTAGCTTTGTGAATTTCAAAAAGTTGTAATACCTAAAATTGTAAATGAATGAACATGTCGACGAAAAATAACGCTGTTGTCGTTGAAAAAAAGCAAAATGAAAAAAGGTAAATAGGAATTCATTAAAAATAGATGAGTAACCAGGGTAAGACATTATTAAAAATGGAAAAGCGATCTCTGGTTATAAATTTTGTTTAAAAACGAGCTTTCGACTACCAGTCTGTAGTCTTTATTACAACGATTTGTTTAAAATTCGTCCGAAGAAACCGCCTCAAACTCCTCAAAATACACGTAAATCAACTTATCTAATAACACGATTGAGATCTGTACAAATATAAAATTTCCTGTAAATTTATTCAGCTACGATGATTAGGTTAAATGATTCCTATTTCTTTTTTTTTTCTTTCTTGCTTTACTTCTCTGTTTAAGGTTGGCTGTGTTCTTAGCATGTTGTTAAAATCTGGGTCAATTAAAGTTCTTGAAAAATGGTTCTTATATAAAAAAGAGTGTAGAGAAGAAATGCAGGCTATATCATCCACAGTTCAGCTGACGATTTGCTTCATACTCGTGTTATACCATCTCGAGAGCGTGTGATTTTTATGATTTATTGATACTGATACTGAACATCATAATAATATCAAGCTGATATCGATACATAGTCTTAACATGACTGGGCTGAAAATGAGTTTGTTAAATTAAGGTTTAACGGTCATCTACCACCCCCCTCTAACCCCTGCCCCCCCCCCCCCCCCCCCCGAAAGTAGTGACAAGATTTCATGGCTATCGGGAAGGGGGTTACCCTTTTTAACATAGAACACTTCTTAACAGATTATTTTTATCAACTTGTAATTTGAGCACTTCAGTTTCAGCTAAAAACGCTCAAACTGTTAAAAAAAAATAAATGTCTCAGTAGTTCCCTTATTTAGAAAATCAAATTTGTAGATTATCAAAGAAGAATGTATACTTTGGTGAAATCCTTTCCATCCATTCCAGTAATGATATGGGTATATTTAATGTGATTCATTTATTGTATTTGTGATAAGTAGAAATGAAGATATTACTTGATGTAGTCTATTTTAGTTCCTTAATTTCATCCTTTGCTAGTGTTATAACAAATTAGGGATAAGTTGTAATTATTATTATGTTTTTATTTCTTTAAACAAAGATAAGTTGTTATCTTTAATAACAAGTAATGTAAAGTACTACTTTTGTTAATTTAAAATGTTATTATAACAAGAATGGAAACAGTTACTTTAATCACGATGTTCTATTACATGATTATGATATTTTGTAAACGATGTTATAATACATCTTTGGAACTTGATAGATGTTCAAACACATGCTCAGTGTTATAATACATCTTTGATTATATTATTTGCTGTAAATCATAAGATAAATAAAAACTTGCCGTTGCTACAATGTTTTTTTCTTTGTGTGGAGAGTACTACATAATTTATTTTTACAAACCTCTTAATTACACTTAGCTGTAAGGGCTAAATCCCTCGGGTTTGTTCGGCGTACAAGAAAAAAGTTCACTCTAGTTGACTGTCATGTTGATAGTTGATTATCACTCGATCCATGAACAATCCTCAAGATGATAACTCGATCGTAAAGACCTGGTAAAGATGTTAAAGTGAAAATGCCGATAATCAAATAAGAACACGTTCAATCAAGTGCGACATTACATGCACGATAGAACAAACCCAAAAAATACAAACGGTGGGGAATAAAGGGAACCCAGCAACATTTGCACGTACACCCTAACCCTACATCCACACGTCATTGCCTCAGGTGACGTAAACCACTTAACAACAATATTCACATCGTCACGCCCACAAGAAGCTCACTTTACGATCAATGAAATACATCCCTATGATCTAAAAAGATAAAGATAAAGCCTAGTGGTCCATCAGGCCGCAGCTTATCCTGGTTTCAAGCATGAAGAAACTAGGAGTATTTCCACCTCCCCCCCCCCCCCCCCCCCCCCCAGATGGGATGCTAGTCCATCATAGGGCTGCCTCCATGCATTTATACATCTGTGTTGAGAGATTCACTGTAAGAGTAAAGTGTCTTTCCCAAGAACAAAACACACTGACTCCGGACACCTTGATCCGGAGTCCAGCGTACTGACCATTAGGCCACCACGCCTCGATATCCCACCCCTATATATCATCTAAACACTGTAATAGACTTACAAGTCGAAGACTTCACCATTCAATAATCTTACATTAGCAAATTCTTCTACAAAAGAAGTGAAATGATTCATGATCCCAACGTGTTGCCCGTATTCCAGTCATCCAGAGATGAGTAATTTGATATTACACAATCACTGGAACTTGCAAAACACTACTTGCGGAGTAAATACAGTAAAGCCTTTTTGTCAAAACGTCTCAATTTAGTGTTGATTATTAACACCCCTCCATACATTTGCCTGTCATACATGACATTATCCAGTGAAGTATCGATGAATGCAGTACATATCAGTGCTCTCCTGTATCCTGTATTCATCGCAACTGAAAAACGCTGCTTAAAAATAAAAACTATAAAAAAACATTAACGCGTCCGATTGTCTTCAAACAAAAAATGGTTTGATAAAGAATGTCGCTTGAAAAGACATGAATGAAGAAAATTAGCAAATCAAAAACACAGAGATCCCTTAAACGTCATTCTCCGTGAAGAATATCATACTGTCTTGAAAAAGTTTAACCTCAGATACTACGCGCACTCTCATTGGACAAAAAAGTCAAAAACCTATGTTCTATTGTACCGGTAAACTCCCGCTCCCCGACAAGGCCTCACTACGCTAGACTACGCGTAAGTTAATAACGTTAGTTTAATGTCTAGTTTTGGTCTATCTGATGATTAAAACAGAAGATATGATTCTAATAAATAATCATAATGAATATTTACTGAGGGTGGTTCACAACAATGAATTTTTATAAACTAAAACTCGCGATTATATAGCTACGCACTAGCAAGCTTTACAGTGATTGGCTAAAACGGTGTTTCCGAAATAAGACAAAGAATAAAGAAACAACGATGGTTGCGGTAAACGGCGTTTTGGGTTTGGCCAAAAGATAGTGAGAATTATCTCGATCACGTATGATCATGGGAATCGCGGTTTCCGTAGTCCCTAAATCACACGTGCACGTACTAACTCTAAGAAAGCTTACATTGCTAAATTACTAACCCTAATCAAGAAATATTCTTATGAATTACTTAAAACTAATCAACAAATATTCTTAGCGATATTTATAGGTGCACAACCTTGGCGAGTTAACCCCGCGGGTCAGATGCCGACCCCGGGTTCCTTTGATTATTTCGGTCACCGAAAAGGAAATCATTTTTCTTGCCGAAAGATAGCGTAAAGCACTCAAGGAAACTCTTTTGATAACCACATTTTTCTCGTGGGAACTTTTTCCCGAAACACGTGCAGAGATTAACGTGACAAGGTTATTTGTTCGGCTTTCTGTAACGCTTCTTTGCGTTACTCATACGAAGGCTAGAATTTCATAAAATATTCTTTAACAGGTATACGCCTGTTTTGTCGATTTTAGGAAAGCTTTCGACTCGGTATGGCACGATGGGCTCCTTTATAAACTGCTGCAAAATAATGTTGGAGGAAATTTTTATATCCTAATCAAAAGCC